>JAKUCV010003021.1:79953-301716 GCA_028386065.3 Turnera subulata
GTAGATATCTAGGAGGAGCAATGAGTCTTTTGGCAAAGAGGGTGTTGAATCGATTTAGCTGTGAACGGGAAGTGAACCAGATATGAGTTCCTTCCACAGGGTATTGGTTGCCAGAGCTAGATGAGCTCCTTCTCTTGGTGGGATGCTCTTGAAGAGGATCTTTGCCTTTAGAGCTTCTTCTACTAGCCATGGTGTATAGAAAAGGGAGAAGAGTTTGGGAAAAAGAGGAGTGTGTGTGGACAAGAGAGGAGAGGAGGTTGTATGGAGATTATGCAAAGGATGAAGAAAATCAGATTGTAGGTGAGAAGGAGAAGGAAAGATTTGAGTTTTTATAGTGGAGCCAAAAAAAGGTAGCCGTTGTGAGCAATAACGGCTAGTTTTTGATGACACAACATCGATGTTTTCACCCAAAACATCGATGTTTGGGCTCCCTAACGGCTATATTTTTTTTAAACTGTAACGGCTAAACATCGATGTTTTCCAGAGAATATCGATGTTTTTTGCGTTCGGCAGAAAAAATTTAAGATATGCCTAGTGGTCCAACATCGATGTTTTTAACATAAACATCGATGTTTTTGGCGCTCAGCAAAAAAATCCATTTTGCACTGTGGTTAAACATCGATGTTGGTGTTAAAAACATCGATGTTTTTAGCACTCGACATTTTTGAAAATCAAGCTCATACATGCAAACATCGATGTTTGGTGTTTTCAACATCGATGTTATGAGGAAGAATTTGAAAGACTTACCTGAACATCGATGTTTCGATACTTAAACATCGATGTTTTTGTCATTCTGCCACTTGTGTGATGCATCCAACATCGATGTTGGTCAGCTGAACATCGATGTTTTCTCTAATTGCTTAGTAAGGTCCTTGCTTGTTCAACTGTGCTTGTCGTCCGAATCGAGCTGTCCCTACAAAACAGATTTAGTAGAGCCTCGGGTGCTCAAATTAGCAATGGATAATACACGAGTTATGGAGATGAAAGATGTTGTGACAATTTCAAGAGATGGTAAGTATCCCTCTGCCACTAAGAGACATTTTCTTCTTGTCGTCAGTGCACCGGGCTCGAGAAATTGTCTTGTCAGTTGGACTTTGATAGCCTCCGATAGCTAGCTAAATAGACAGTAAATCTCGTGACAAATCAATAATGCAATGTTAGGCTCGGATTTTCAACAAAGCAAATTCTTGATTTGTTGAGAAATTGGCGGTTAGTAATAATGAAATTGGCGTTTCTGTTTGTCGAAGTATTTCCTAATCTCTGGCAAATGTGGTAGGGGTCGGCCCTTAGAACTTTTCAGCTTTGATTCTATAAAAGGCAGGAATTAAGCTTATTAGTCAGAAAATTGTAAACCAATTTCAAAGAAAGAAAACAAGTATCAAAAACAATAATGCATGCCCCTTCCTCCGTCTTTTTTGTTGAGGGTGCAAACGTAGGTAGGAGAAATCAATTGTCCTTCAGTATTGTGAATGAGCAACAAGGGCCGTTGCCAGAGGAGCTAGGAAGAATTCCTCGCCTTGTCTTTGTGGATGAAATCTATTCGTCCCGATTCTTTATCACCCCTATGGAAGAAGTCATTTTCCTGGATCATCAACAAACTCTGCGAGCTTCCTATTATGGTACGGCTAATTCCACCATGTTTTTTATCTCTGAAAAATTTCAGGAGCTTCAGTTGGAACCAACCTACCAGACGTTGAACGAGGGAGGTTATTACCAAATTACTATGACAGCTCAGAGCATTCCTCGAGCAACTGGAGTAGCGCCCACTTGGCCAAAGATTCGCCTTTTGGTGTGGAACTGCAGGGGTATCACAGCACGTTCCCAAGATTTTGTCCGAATCCTGCGAGACCTGAAGAACCAATATAAACCAAATATGGTTCTGCTTACCGAGACTCAATGGCAGCAAGCCGGAAATCACGGAGCTGTCCCTCTTCGCTTTCCACCAACACAACGGTTCGAGCTTCCTGGCCAAAACAGCTCGGGTGGAATGTGGTTTGCTTGGAGTCATTGTATTAGGGTTAACATAGTTAATACTCCTAATGGATTTTCTGTAACAGCTGAACCCAATCGTTAGGAGCACATTGTAATAAACTTGTTTACTTTTCAGCATGTGAGATAGTATGAGTGTGTACTATGTTTTATGCAAATGTGTCTTTGTAAAATATGTGATCAAGTGTGATTGTAATATAAAGTGTACGTAAGATTCATTGTATCGTAAGATTGTAAGATATGAACATCAATAAACTCTAGTTTGTTTGTATGATGAAATTGTCATGAACCGCAAATCATCAAAGTTAATAATTTAGTAAGTTAAGAGTACTTACCTGCACATCGATGTTTTGATACTAAACATCGATATTTCATGCTGCCGGTTGGGAATGATACTAGTTGAAGTTCACTCAACATCGATGTTTGGCTCCTAAACATCAATGTTTTTATGTCTCGGCTTGCTTACTCCCCAAGAATCAATTAGGAATTTGGATGCTTCCTTGATTATGTGCTTGGAGCATCCGCAATCAAGGTACTAAATTACACTTGATGCCTTCAAGCACACCTGCAAAACAAATCAAGGGGATTTTGGTACCCAAATCTTTTTGGGTCCTTGGTGGTTAGGAACATAATAGTGATGAGCCTTATCTTGTGCCCAATGTCTATGCCTAGTAAAACAAGCAGGACCAATATGTCCTACTCTATTACAGTAATGGCAGATAACATTTGGATTGTGCATCCATCTAGGTTGATAATAATTATCCTGTCCATGTTTGTGCGCTTTACTAACATGGTGACCCTTGGGTTGAACCTTATGCTTCCTAGGCTCGATTTTAGATCTTTTAGGTTCGTTTCTAAAACCTATTCCATGTTTAGTTGATTGCAAATTGTTTAGCATTGAATTTAAATTTTTCTGAGGGGTGCTAAATTTCTTTAATGTTGCCTCAAGATTTTCAACTTGCTTCTTTAAGGGTTTACATGTCGTGCATTCTAAGTTATCCGGTTTGTTAGCACTCTTCTTCCCATAAAACTTGTTTTCTTCTCTAAGCTTTTCATTTTCACATAATAACTTCTCATTTTGTTCATTCAAGGAATTGCATGAGGAACACTCCTTAGTTTTTCTTTCAAGTTCTGTGACTTGTTCATATAGTGATTTACATGATTCACATTCTTTGGGCATGCCTAGAATCCTATTTTCTTCCTTCAATTTATCATTTTCACAGGTAAGCTCTTCTAGATTCTTTTCTAATGAAGCAATATGTTTCTTTTGCTTTAAATGAATCTTAGAGATTTTAATATATTCAGCATACAATTCATTAAAAGCGTTTTGCAATTCATCATGGTTAGAAGGTTCAGAATCACTTACCTCTTCTGCTTCTTCTTCCTTTGCCATGAGGCATTGGAAGTTCGTTTCATCATCACTTTCTGTTACCTCATAGGTGACTTCCAGCATATCCCAAATGTCCTTGGCGGTAGTGCATCGTGAAATCATTTGGTAATCTTCTTGATTAAGTGCACAATGGAGTATGTTGATTGCCATGAAGTTGTTTTGAACTTTCTTGACGTCCTCGGCATTATACTCCTCTTCCGTCTTAGTCACCATAATTTCACCAACTCTCTTTGTCGGAATTTGATCTCCGTTCTTTATTGTCCGCCAGAGAGTGAAGTTGTTGGATTGAATAAAGACTCTCATCCTCTCCTTCCAATATGTATAGTTGGCGCCATTGAGCAATGGTGGACGGGTGACGGACTGTCCTTCATTGTTTCCTGCAAACACATTACTTGAAAAAGCCATGGATAATACCTCTCAAACGGTTAAGTTTTTCAGAGAGTTAGGCTCCGCTACCAATTGTTAGAACAATGACCCTTCGCTAGAGGGGGGTGAATAGCGATAATCGAATAAAAAAGAAATAAGCAGGAATTGAATGCGGAATTAAAAGAATGAAGGACACAAGAGATTTATCCTGGTTCACACACACTCTACTAGTGTGGCTAATCCAGCCCTTCAAGTCTCACTTGAAGATTTCACTATCTATGTTAAGCTTACGGGTGCTTAACAAACCGTTACAACCTGAGAGTTCAAGTCACATGAACCTCAATATACTTGCTTGAAGATACCTCACTTCAAGACTTTCTAGGATTTCTAATCACAAGAATCCTACTCTCTTGCTTAAGGATACCACACCTTAAGGCTTCTCTCAAGGGAACAATCCTCCCTTGTGGTGTATGAATAACACTTACAATCTCTCAAGCAAAACTCTCTAATAGAGTGGATATGAGTACAAAGGAAAGCTCTATTGAACAACTCAGAATTCTCACAAGTTATAGCTCAAAAATTTGTTGAATGATTTTCAAAGAATGCTTGAATGTAGATGTGAGTTGATCAATCTGAAAATGAGGTTTAAGGCCTCTATTTATAGTCTAAAAGATGCATATGATCATTGGGAACAATTTCTGAAACCTTTATGAAAGTTTAGCATGTTTGTCTGAAAAAGGTTTCTGCCCATAACGGCACAACATCGATGTTTTGATCAAGAACATCGATGTTTAGCCGTTGCATTTAAATAATTGAGCCAACGGCTAGTAAAACATCGATGTTGCATTTTAGAACATCGATGTTTTCATACACAACATCGATGTTCTTCATCGCAACATCGATGTTTTTTGGCTTCGCAAAAATATGATGAAAAAGGGTCTTTGCCAGAACATCGATGTTGGAAAATGAAACATCGATGTTTTGTGAAACATCGATGTTTAATTGGCCAACATCGATGTTTTTTGGCTTCGGCAAAATTTTATTTCAAAGACAGGTTTTCATGAACATCGATGTTGGATTGTAAACATCGATGTTTTGACCAACGGTCACAAGAACATCGATGTTTTATAATCCAACATCGATGTTTTCTTGCTACTGCCAAAAAGATTTTAAAATCGACTTGATGCAACATCGATGTTGTTCTAAGAACATCGATGTTTTGAACTCAAAAACCAGTTTTATGACTTACATGATTTATGAAATGCATGAGGAAAATGATTTTTGGTTTGAGCATTAACTTGGAGTACTTGAGTTACCATTTACAAGGATTTCCTATAGATGAACTCTCTATATGTCTTCATCCTTGTTGCTTCAAATCTTGTACTCCTTTGTCTTAGACTTGTGCTTCATTGATTGATGTCTTTTTGCTTTCTTCAAGGAATGAATTCATGAATGGAGCTTTGGTTAGTTTGTCATTATCAAAACCCTGAAATGAAACATGGAAGCATTAGTCCTAACACTGTGCACCTCACCTGCAACTCGAAGAGTCGCTGGAGAAGACGAGTCGAGCACCGATGGCGAGGCCACCGCTGCTCACGCCGCCTCCGATCTGCGACCCGTCTACCTCCGCTCGTGACCACCGCCTTCTCTCCAACGCCGCTGCAACCGGATGCCGTCGTCACCTGATGAGTACGACGCCACCGAGATTGGAGCAGGCCTCGCTGCTACTGTCGAGGGACAGAGCACCGACCACCACCGAGCATAGAGGCCGATCCACTGTCGCTTCATCGCCTCCTCATTTGATTCGACGCCCCTGAGCCTTGCTGCTCCGGAATTGAAACCGGAGATGCCGTCGTCGTTGTGCTGGGTTAGTCTCTGGCCGTATCTGTTCTCCCGTAATTCCTCTTGAGTTGTGTTTTGATTGGATTGTTCTGATTGTTGTTGGTTTGTTCATAATCCGGTTGTGGATGTGGTGTTACTGTGTGTTGTTGGCCGTGGGTGTGGTGAAGGTGTTGGTAGGTGGATGGGACAGTGGTTCAACTAGGTGGCTTGGGTGCGTTGATGCTTGTCGGGCAGAGTTGAGGACCATGGGGTTTTATGGTCTGTGTGAACAGTAACCGCCGGAATCCGGCGAGGTTCCGGTGACTCGGGAATTTTCCGGCGAACCCGAGAATGGACCTTTTGGGTAAAGACCCGAGCCTTGGACCCTTATGCATCACATAGCGAACCATGAACGGACACGGACCTTAAAACGATTAATTAAACTATTAGTTAACTTAATTAAAATTAACTTATGATTACATTTTATATCTTGTTTTAATTATTTATATTATGCTTTGCCTATATATTTAATTTTGCTCTTCTTTATTATTCATGTTTTTGTTATTTAATTCAAGTTTCCATTTATTTATTTTATGCTTTTATTCAATTTTCCGATTGGGCTCACACAAGGCCCATAATCTTTATATTTCAGTTTAATTTTATTTACGTTTACCTGGACTCGTAAAAGGCCCATTGTATTTAACTTTCGGTCATTTAATTTTAATTGGGCTAATTAATAAAAGGCCCATGTTATTTATTTTAGTTATGTTTATTTATTTTAATTATATCTCTTATTTAATCTTCGAAATTATGTTGATATTAGATTTATTCTTCGTTGGGCTAAACGTTCGTGAAGGCCTACTGAGTCTAATTTCTAAATTTCTCTAATTATGTTAAATTGAATTTATATTATAAAAGGTCTAGACAAGTATATATATATATATATATATATATATATATATATATATATATATATATATATATATATATATATATATATATATATATATATTTATTTCCGTAATCCTAGGCTAAATAATATTAGACTTATATCTTAATTAAATTATTGATTTTAATCTTATACAAGCATATACATATATATCGTATAACGTACTGTAGCTATTTTCACCGGCATAGATATTGCTAGACTATATTTTTTTTATTTAATTAATAATTATAGTTTTATGTATATAAGTACTTATGATTATATAAGATTTACTAAATGTATATATTGTTTACAATGGTTATTTCTACTAGCTAATATATATTAATTAATTACAAACAAAATTTTTATGGATAATTATGTTTAAGAAATATTATTTACGTCATATGGACTGTAGGTATTTAACGGGTCGTAACTTGATTTATTTACAAACATGTTATTTTAAATATACACTACGTATAAGTACACGTATATATGCCTTATTGTCATAAGCAGCCTAAGGGTCGGGATATCGGCTTGGACGCTCGGCTTTGGTTTGGATTTATGTTGAAAATGATTGGTATATCAGAAGGAAAATAGGTTGTTAGTAACCTCCACAGAAATGAATAAGATAATTATGGAAATAATAAAAAGAATTGATAAGCCGTCTAATAACTGTTAACCGGCATCATGCATAGTCATCTTGTTTGTGCATTATAAGTGATTACTGTTGTTGTATTATAGGAATATCAAGGCTTAACCGGATACCAGCTTCCGAGGAGTATCAGGTGAGGTTGCATATACGTCATTCCACCCGTGATAGCCGGGATGGTTGGTCTTGGAACCATATAGGTTCCATTGCATCTTATGGTTATTGTTGTTGATTTCTTGTGATATTTGTTGATATTTGTTGTGAGGATGGATAAACTTTGATATGTCGCACATGATACTGTGTTTGTTTTTCTGTGATTATTTTGCCTGATTGAACTGCTGAGCCATTTGAGTTTGACTGTGGTATTATTGCTGTTGTTGTTGATTTGTTGGTTGTGAATTTATTGATATGATGAGATAATTGGATAATTGGAAGCTGTGTTGACGACTTGTTTGTCACTAGGAAAGTTGTGGTACGACTAGTTGGTTAGAGACTGTTTTGTGGTGGCTATGATCTGGGTTACTTATGTTAAGCATGTCTATGCTTGGGATATCTATTCCGTTATTATATTTTTAGGATGTCTATCCCTGGGTTACTATTTTGGGATATCGATCCCTGGATTGATCTAGCACCCGGAACATGTTAATAACCAAGTCTAACCCCTAGCTTGTCCAGCGACGGGGCCCGGAAGATAAAACTGGTAATAAAAATAATTAAGCATTCTTTTGGTCTTGGCCCAGTCTTGTTTGAAATGTGCTTTTGCTTTGATGGGCTGTGATGTGATATGTTCATTTGCATGATGTCTCATGATCATACCTTGGGAGGTTGCAGTCCTCAGTTTAGTCGGTTGACCGTGGACGGCATAGGTTGTCGGTTCACGGGTGTTAATTATTGTCGTTGGTTGTGAGTAGTCCATTGTTGTTGGCATCGGTTGCCAGTTGTCCTTTGTTTGTTGGCTTCTTTTGATAATTGTTGGATGAGTATCACTTGTCGTTTTAGATTGGATATTGAGTATTGTTGTTGTTGTGTTTACAAGTTGTTGTGGTGTCTGCTGTTGCCGTGTTGTGTTGTGATTCTACCCGGGGACCGGTTTGTGATGTTGATTGGGTAAGGTCCGTGCTGGTTGCCGGCTACCCGGTGAGCGAGGCTCACGTGATTTGAGTTTGTTTTGGTACCGGGTTAGATGATCGGCAAGCACAGTATCGGTATGTTACCATACGATGAGGAACCTCTGTTGAATATACTCTGTCAGGACTAGGGTATGTATTATATAGTCTGTTGGGACTGGGTCGGATACCCAATGCGTAGTCGAGTTGAAGTGTCCTAGTCGGGCACTAGTGTATGGTACAGTCAGTATTAGATGGTCAGTGCGTTGCATAGTCGATGGGGTGGATATTTGCATGATCCGTATTGTTCTTTGTGACTGCATTTGATCAGTGTTTTGTTCACTACTTGTATGCCGTATTGATGTGTTCTTGACTATTAAGTATATGCTCTGTTGTTCATCATGGGTTATGTGTCGGTGAGATTATAGAGAATCTCACCCCTCACCTGCCCCATCGGCAGGCTACATTGTTCTTTGTGCAGGAATGCATCATGGCAGGCTGTGGCATCTCCTCTGACGGATCTGGATCCATAGTTGCATCGAGTCGAATTATATTGTTGCTGTAACTATTAAAATTGCTTCCGCTATGCTTTTGATACTGTTATACCCGAGGTCGGGTGACATGATATTATCTTTGGGCCGTTGGGCTGGATTTTTCCTGTTGTATTTACTGTTTGTGCCACATGTCGGCACTGTTGTTCGGTAAATATTGTTAGTCGGGTAAATTTGGGACGGGGTGTTTCACCACCAGGTCATGGAGCGAGACCTGTGAATCTGCAGTGGCTTGTGGATTGAGACCCGTGGTTCTTGTGCTGCTCCTTGTGTTGTATTGTTCTTTCGGTTGTCCTTTGCAGGCTAGTGTCTCGTGGCGACGTTGTGTTCGAAACGGCGGAAGTCCTATGTGCTGGCCTCATTCTGTGCGCGAACAGTGGCAGGGTTTATCACTCCCTTCAGCGGCTCTTCCACGTCCTTGCGTGGCGTCTACAATCGATCGCGTGGTGCTGTGCAGTCATTCTTGGTGGAGCGGGCGAGCGCTCTTCGCCACAGAGCTCCCTGGTCGGCAGTGCGTCTAGCAAGACGGCGACCGTGGATCGAGGACGGATTGCGCCCAAACATGCATTCTTGGTGGTCCTGTGGGCGGCGAGTTTGCTGAGCTCCATCACTCGGTTGAGGTCGTCGGCGTTGATGGAAGGAGAAGATGGTGGATTCGTTGTTGTGGCGGTTTGGTTTGGTGTTTGTTGGAGCAGACAAAGGGGTGGGGTCACGAAGGTGGCGGAGAAGACGATGGAAGAGGGCTAAAACGGGACTGTGATAATGAGAAAGTCATGGGAATTGGATGGTTGTTTGAAGAGGAGGGTGGTGGTGGTGGGGGTGGCCGTCGTCGGTGGGGGTGGGGGGTTTGGTCCCGTCGTTCTTTGGCTAAGATCTACTAATTTTTTTATTTTTTTCTATTATTATTAAAATCAGGATTTTTTAAATAGAAATTTTTGGAAATTAGTATTTGAAAAAGATAAATGGTTAAAATAATAAATCCAAATGTATTTATTTAAATCCAAGTAAGATTTCTAAAAATTAAATTTTGCTTATTTTTAAATAAAGAAATTAAAAATAACAGATGGGAAAAAATAAAAGAGAAAAAGAATTTTTTTAATAAAAATAAAGTGAAAGGGGAAAAAGAATCAAACCAGGAATTAAAATAAGGTTTTTGTAAATTAAATTTTAGGAAAAAAAAAAGAAAGAATAAAAAATCCACCCAAATGGGTCTATGGGGTAGGCGAATGGGTCGGGTAGAGGTGGTTTGGTTTTTGGGTTAACCCTGACATGTGGGCTCCACAAAGCTGATGTGGCGGTGAAAAATTTGCCAAATTAGCAGTTTTCGCCGAAATTCGGCCGGACTGACCAAAAGGGATAAACGGAGGGATGAAAAGAGGCCAAAATCCTACACGAGGATTATTTCCAGCTTTGAGGCCTTACACAGGGACCAAAAAATGCTTTAATCCCCAAATAAAATTAAGTGGACTGTGAACTAGGCCTGACTGACTGGGGGCGTAGGAGTGATTAGAGAGATTCAAGTCCGGTTCTTTTTATTTTTTATTTTTCATTTTAAAATTTATTTTATGCTTTGTTTAATGACATGTATGTGGTATGCGCCATTTTTGGTCTATTTGTTTCACACAAACAAGCATACACCAAATATTACTTTTTATTTGAAATAAAACATTACATCGCCCAAAGTATATAGATGATACAACATACTTTTCTACCAATAACGAATTCTTGAGTTCCTTAAGGCTGCATTTGGGATGAGGGGAAGGGACAGGCGCGAGTGGACAAAGTCCAATGGCGCGATGTTTGGCTTGCGGGTGCGGGACCAAGCGGTGGACACAAGTCCAACGCGCGTTGGACAAATTGTAATGTTTTTTGTCCACCACAAAAACTGTGGACAGAACGCTATCCACAGTACAACACTGTTTTCATACTCACATTAACCCTGTCCTAATTTCATATTTCCAAATTTGTCCTCGTTGAATAACCCTTCCCATTTCTTCCTTTCTGCCATTTTTTTCTCTGCGTCCTCTCTCCCATTTTCTCTCGCTCGCATAACTTCTTCCATGTCTTCTTCTTCATCTTCTCCTCTTCTTTTTTTTTTTTCTTTCCTTCTCTTCGTTTCTTCCTTCGGCCTTGTCTTCTCTTCTTTTTGTTCTTATTCTTTTCCTGTTATTCTCTTCTTTCTCTTCTTCGTCTTCTCTTCATCTGTGTCTTCTTCTATTCTTTTTCTCCTCCTCCTCTGCTCTTCTCTTTTTCGTCTTCTTCTTTAGTTATTCTCCTCCTAATTTTTTTTCTTCTTCGAATCCCCAAGTTGTACTGTAAACCTAACCTAATTTTCTCAAATTCCCAAATTATATCCAAGCCCTAATCCTAATTAGGATAAATCCCAATTTTTATAAAAACTTTAACCCTAATTTTCGCAAATTTGCATAAACCCTTAATTTTTATAAAAATCCTAACCTTAATTTGGCAATCCCCAAATTTCAGAGAAGACCTTCACCTTAATTCGACAGAATCCCCAAATTATTCTCAAACTGTAACCCTAATTCGATTAATTCCCCAAATTCTTTGTTTCCTGTGTAATATATTTTTCTAATTGTAATGTCTAATTCTTTGTGAATTTCTTGTATGGCAGGTTACGTTATTAAAGAGGAGCAAAGCTTGGTTTGTGCATATGCAGAGTGTGATGTAAGTGTTGTTGTATGTGTTGCGTTTTTAATGAATGAGGTTGTTGTATTGATATTGTACGCTTGGATTTCTTGCTAAGTAATAAGTATGTGAAGTTGGTGTACAATGCTTGTTTGTAGTTAGGTAGATTATATTGGCTGTTGATTTTTTAAAACAGAATTGGAAATTTGGTGTGCATTACACTTGCTGTAGCGGGTTGTTTTTTGCTAATTGTAAATTTGCAACTGCTAGAATGTGTTACTGTAAAGCCATATTCATCAGTACGTTCACAAATGGAAGAATATATTGCACTTTGAACTAATGGAAGAATATATTGCACTTTGAACTACACAATCTTGCACTGGGTTGCCAGTTTTATGAATTTATATGCTGCATTTTACCTTTCCAGTGGTGTTATTGTAAGTTCCATGATTCCAAATTGTTATTTCCACATTTCTCTCTGTTTCTATTGATCAAAGGAATTTTGTTTGCTCTGTATTCAGGTTGGCTTTACATTTTGGTATTTATATGCAGAACCAGAGAAGGCAACCCAAGTCTTCAAGAAAACAACAAAGCAAGTATGTTTGTCTTGGAGAACCATGAATCATTTGACAAGCCAAAAAATAAAGAGAATCCTCAATGCCTGTCTTGGATTGCTTGAAATCATGTCGCAAGCCAAAGAAGGAAGAGAATCCTCAACCTGTTAAGAATTTAGAGTAGCAAAATAATGATTGTCATTTGTCCAAGTAATCACTTTCGTGTTGTATAGCTGACTTTTTATTTTCCTATAGGCTACTTATTTTCCAGCCCATGATCCTTTGGTATAGCTGACTCTTTTTTGTTGTATAGCCGACTTGGTATCCTATAATTATAACAATATATGTGACAATGTATGTTAACATTACAACCAAAAGATTGTCCTCGTGCAAAAATCTAGCATCATTTCGTAATTATAATAAATAGATTTCTTTGTTATTATTTCTAATGTGTATAGTTAAAATATATATTGCCAACAATGTCTTTTTTTTTTTACATCATGCCAACAATATGTCAGTAAATAAATTTTAACATGTTTTAAATAATATTCATAGCATCATTTATAGCAAAGTCATCGGATATTTTTTTTTCATAACTAAACAATTTATACAATTTGAGGGTAATACAGTCATTATAGTATTTAGTCCAGACCTCTTTACAGTTAACCAAACACAATTCAGCACAATAGTCCCATTGAGTGTACAGAATACCAAACGCTATAAGGAACAGAATTATTGTCCTGTCCAGTCCAATCCCGTCCAGTCCCCTGGACTTTGTCTCGCCCTGTGTTCCAAATGCAGCCTATCCGTTTTACTTTCGGTGTCAGGGTAGGGAACGCATCAATAAGTTATATAGTTTGAACTTAGTATGTTTTTCGTGGTTTCTGAGTGCGCACTTATGTGACCCCGTGTCTATGTTTAGGCCTTGGTTGTACATGGGAAGCAACAGGACAAAACACTAGTCTTCAAGACGATACTAGTAGTTCAGGTGAGGTCTCACAAACCTTGGTATGCCGTTACTGCCCACGATACTCGGGTTAACGGTCTTGGTGAATAATGAGGTAACCGTATAATTATGTGTATTGAGATGCTTGCCATGTTATGACCTACGTGTTTATGTGCTGGTATATTTGTGATGCTGCCTGTTGTTGGCTTGGTTGTGTATCACCTGTTATATGGTTGTTTGCTCCTTGTTTGCATTTTTATGTTCTTGGTGATCACATGATGGTTGTGCTATGATATGGAATCTATGATGTTTGTCACCATGTTTTGTGTACATGAGAGGTACTGTGAGAAAAGAGCCTGCAACTACTTTATTCATAATACACTAATAACTTAGTGAGCTGGTAAACTAAAAGATAAGTAATTTCTATTGTGGGGTTGTTGACCGGTAGCACCGAGTGGGAGAGAGGGTACCCCTCGGGAGTTGTGTTGGATAAAAAAAGAGATTATAGAGACGGTACCTTGGGGATTGGACGGATGCCCCCCTTGGTCAGTTTAGTTACTGAGAGCGTCCCTCAGAGAGGCGCCGCCCTGGGGAAGATGGGTGTACCCTTTAGTTATTTTTACCTGGTCTTGGTATGTACTGAGTGGACCCCTCAGAGAGCCGTCAGCCACTTGAGATGTTTTAGTGGTTAATTTTTATTTCGGAACTTACCCCTTCCGATGTGTTAGTATTTTGGGTTTGAGCCCTGGACTGATCAGTCGCTACCACGCCCGACGCACACAGTAGAGGGCCCTAATAATAAAATATACAACTTTATTAAATCCTAAGGATCATGCTCATAGTAAGATGATGATATACATACGTCGAATAAAAGTCTGTTGATGACTTGTGATGTGCACTGATGATGACTTTCTTGTGCACTGTGATTTTTTATTGCCATGTACCAGTATATTCGTGGTTGACTTGTTCATGTGTATATCCTGGTTTATTTATTATGGTGAGACAGTGGTTGGTCTCACCTCTCACGTCTTTTACATGTTAACTGTTCCTTGAGCAGTGGCGCATATCAGCAGGTGGCGGTGTTTTCCTCTCGTCGGGCCGAATCCATAGAGTTCATCACATACAAGATTTCTTATTTATGTAATTGTTTTCCGCTGCATACTTGATCTCTTGTATAAATTATTGTTGAAGCGCCCCGACCCGTATTTACCGTACACAGTAAACACGTGCCGAAACTATTCTTATTGATAGAACAGACAGTACATCACAGTCAAAATACTACACAGTAAAACCAAATACATCATCTGTCACCCATACACGGGGACCATTATTCAATCCTCACAACCAGCTCAACAGCAGTAACATATTCCAATATAAATAGCACCATAGATAACATACCAAGCAGCAACACAGCAACATATATTACACAGCAGCGGAAGACTTATATGCACATGCAGCGGAGGTATGGATCCGGAGTCAGGTGGAGAAGAAAGCAGCAGCCATCGAACGTCGTACCTGAACTACGAAACAACTTAACCTACGGGATGAAACCCCGCAGGCGAGGGGTGAGTCCGAAGTACTCACCGACGAAGGATAAACAGTGATATGCAGGCAACCGTAATACAGAAAAGTAAGCACAAGCAAAACAACAGCACAACTCAAACAATACTGAGCCAAGACCAAAAGAATATCTTTTATTATTAATTCCAATTTTATCTTCCGGGCCCCCGTCACTGGACAAGCTAGGGTCGTACCAGGTTATCAATTAATTCCGGATGCCAAGTCATGAGAACCATACCATTCTTACCATACCGGGACCACGTCCTAAATTACCAAACCATACCGGGTTCAACAACCCAAAATTACCATACCGGGATCAACATCCCAAATTACCATACCGGGAGCAACATCTCAAAATTACCATACCGGGATCAACATCCCAAAATAACCATACCGGGCGTGACAGCCCCACCAAACCAAGTAACCGACCATAGCATCCCAAAATTAATTTTCAAGCCATCGGGTCCTACCACTACTTTCCACGTGACAATTATATCATCATCTCAAATCAATTCCAATTTCCATATTCCTTTTCTCAATTATCCACAGTCAATAGTTCAACATCAATCTCATAATATCTACAGAATCAATATCACAGTCCTATGGCAACAATAATATCCACAGCAGTCAAACAGCCAACAATCAACAACTCAGCAGTTCAAACGAACAACAAAGCACACAAAGTATTACAGGCAACATAACAAGGGTTATCCATCCTCACCTTAGCCGATTATCAATTATGGAAATGTCCAACAGATTCCAAGTCCGGTTCCTCAGCAAATTGCTCGTTACCAGCTCCTATATCAATCAAATAATATGCACATATAAGGTGATATGCAAATGCCATGCTAATACTGTGTACCGGAAAATAAATATAAACTCGGCTCGGTTACTCCCCCAGTTAACTCTCCAATATCGTCATAATTCACCATTTATTTCCAAGTATCAAAATACCATACTATACTTATACTTATACCCGGATATTATTCCGATATTTTATTACCTTGATAATACCCTTTTCCAGTAAGTATGTACTTTCCAAAATAATTATCATATATCATATATATTTTCCCAAAATCATATTTTCCAGAATTATATTTTCAAAAAATTATTTTCCTTCCATAATTATATTTTTTTCCAGTTTTCCAGATTATATTTTCTTTTCCAGAATTTCTTTTTTTTTTTTATATTTTCGGACTGGGCTTATGTGTCCAACCCACGTCCAAAACCCAGCCCCAACCAAGGCTAGGCCCAGGTCAAAGCCCAACCAAGGCCTGGTCAATGGCTGGCTGACGCGACCCGAACCCTTACCCGGCTGCGAAACGGGTCACTCCAACCCGATTGCCCTCATCGCGGTCTGCTCACATTGGCCTGCAGACGACGGCGGCGGCACGAGCGGCGTAGAGGAGATCGCGACAGAAGGAACGAGGCGCGGTCGTCACGTCGGAGGCGGCAGCTGTTGGCGCGTCCTGCTGTGGTGTCGGCGAGCAAAGGGAGGAGGCGGTCCGTCGGTCTGCTCGTCGGGTTGTCTCCTCTCGACAGCGACGGCGGCTCGTGGTGGCGATGGGCGAGGTGTGGCGACGGTGGAGGCGAGCGAGGAAGCTGAAGATGGTGGTGGTGGCGAGGCTTGGCCGGTGGTGATGGATGGCTCGGGTTCACGGGCGGCGGTGGTGTGGTGGAAGAAAAGAAAAGAAATGGAAAGGAAGGGAAGATGATGTGGCGTGTGGTTGTTTCTTTGTGTGTTTTTTTTATTATTATTTTTCAGGTTATGCAGGTTGCAGAAGAAAACTGGGCAGAAGCTGGGCAGAGGAAAATGAAGAAGAGGAGTAGGGAGATGGTGGTGTGAGGAAGAAGCAGGGGAAGAGCAGATTATAAAAAGCGGTGTCACAAGCTTCACAGGAGAGACAAGTTTTCACATGCCCACAGGAAAAAGCAAATCACAGACTTCACAGTAAAGGGCATCTTCACTATGCTGATATACTGTGCACTGTCTGGACCAAAAAATATTCAGTATACCCCTTTACCTTTATTTCTGGTCCGTTAACTCGAGGATAAACCCGGCTTTTCTGAAGATTCCTGGACCCGAAAAATCCCAACTTTGGTCCGTAAAATCCGCAGAAAAATCCCGAACGTGGGACAAGGCTCGTTTTTGGAATCCAATACTCGAATTACAATAAATTAATTACTCAAGATTAATTATAATGGTAAATTACTGTAAATTAAATTAAACAATTTTTACCGGGGTTGTTACAGCCTACCCACCTTAAAAAGAATTTCGTCCCCGAAATTCACTCCGAAGCTGTGAACAGGTGCGGATACTGAGAACGCATATGCTCCTCGACTTCCCACGTGGACTCGTTCGCAGAGTGCTTGCTCCACTTAACCTTTACCATCGGAATAACTCTGTTCCTCAACTGTCTGACTTCCCGGGGCAAGAATCTGCTCTGGTAACTCTGTATATGTAAGATCCTCTGTGACCTCAACATCTGCTGTAGTAACCACATGGCTCGGATTTGATCTGTACCTCCTCAACATGGAAACATGAAACACATCGTGAATCCGTGACAACTCCTCGGGTAAAGACAATCTGTAAGCCAAGGGTCCAATACGATCTCATACGGTCCGATGTACCTGGGACTCAGCTTCCCTCTTTTCCCAAATCTGATAACACCCTTCCAAGGTGCAACTCGAAGGAAAACTCTTTCTCCCACCTGGTACTCCATCTCATGACGATGCTTATCGGCATAGCTCTTCTGTCGGTCCTGTGCTGCTCTCATACTCTGCTTAACTGTCTGAATCTTATCCACTGTCTGCTTAACCAAATCTGGACCAACGATCAAACGAAGACCTTCTTCATCCCAACAAACTGGACTTCGGTACTTCCTTCCATAAAGAGCTTCAAACGGTGGCACGCCAATACTGGAATGAAAACTGTTGTTGTAGGCAAACTCCGCTAAAGGCAAATACTGGTCCCAACTCCCACTAAAGTTAAGAGCACAAGCCTTTAGCATGTCTTCCAGTGTCTGAATAGTCCTTTCTGACTGTCCGTCTGTCTGTGGATGAAACGCAGTACTGAAACTCAGCTTCGTACCCAAAGTTGTTTGCAGACTCTTCCAAAACCGTGATGTAAACCTCGGATCTCTGTCTGAGACTATGGACTTAGGAATTCCATGTAGCCTCACAATCTCTGCAACATACTGCTTCGCCAACTTATCCAAGGTGTCTGTCTGTCGAATGGGAAGGAAATGAGCTGATTTTGTAAGTCGGTCAACGATAACCCAGATAGCATCATGCTGTCTCCGAGTCAACGGTAACCCAACCACAAAATCCATAGTGATCATCTTCCATTTCCATTTTGGCACTGTCAACGATCTCATCTTTCCCGCTGGAGTCTGATGCTTAGCTTTCACTTGCTGGCTGATGCACTTAGCAACATACTAGGCTACATCTTTCTTCATACGCGGCCACCAAAAATGACTTCTCAAATTCTGATACATCTTGGTGCTCCCAGGATGCAGGTGGAGAAGAAAGCAGCAGCCATCGAACGTCGTACCTGAACTACGAAACAACTTAACCTACGGGATGAATCCCCGCAGGCGAGGGGTGAGTCCGAAGTGCTCACCGACGAAGGATAAACAGTGATATGCAGACAACCGTAATACAGAAAAGTAAGCACAAGCAAAACAACAGCACAACTCAAACAATACTGAGCCAAGACCAAAAGAATATCTTTTATTATTAATTCCAATTTTATCTTCCGGGCCACCGTCACTGGACAAGCTAGGGTCGTACCAGGTTATCAATTAATTCCGGATGCCAGGTCATGAGAACCATACCATTCTTACCATACCGGGACCACGTCCCAAATTACCAAACCATACCGGGTTCAACAACCCAAAATTACCATACCGGGATCAACATCCCAAATTACCATACCGGGATCAACATCCCAAAATTACCATACCGGGATTAACATCCCAAAATTACCATACCGGGATCAACATCCCAAAATAACCATACCGGGCATGACAGCCCCACCAAACTAAGTAACCGACCATAGCATCCCAAAATTAATTTTCAAACCATCGGGTCGTACCACTACTTTCCACGTGACAATTATATCATCATCTCAAATCAATTCCAATTTCCATATTCCTTTTCTCAATTATCCACAGTCAATAGTTCAACATCAATCTCATAATATCCACAGAATCAATATCACAGTCCTATGGCAACAATAATATCCACAGCAGTCAAACAGCCAACAATCAACAACTCAGTAGTTCAAACGAACAACAAAGCACACAAAGTATTACAGGCAACATAACAAGGGTTATCTATCCTCACCTTAGCCGATTATCAATTATGGAAATGTCCAACAGATTCCAAGTCCGGTTCCTCAGCAAATTGCTCGTTACCAGCTCCTATATCAATCAAATAATATGCACATATAAGGTGATATGCAAATGCCATGCTAATACTGTGTACCGGAAAATAAATATAAACTCGGCTCGGTTACTCCCCCGGTTAACTCTCCATTATCATCATAATTCACCATTTATTTCCAAGTATCAAAATACCATACTATACTTATACTTATACCCGGATATTATTCCAGTATTTTATTACCTTGATAATACCCTTTTTCCAATAAGTATGTACTTTCCAAAATAATTATCATATACCATATATATTTTCCCAAAATCATATTTTCCAGAATTATATTTTCCAAAAATTATTTTCCTTCCATAATTATATTTTTTTCTAGTTTTCCAGATTATATTTTCTTTTCCAGAATTTCTTTTCTTTTTATTTTTTTTTATATTTTCGGACTAGGCCTATGTGTCCAACCCACATCCAAAACCCAGCCCCAACCAAGGCTAGGCCCATGTCAAAGCCCAACCAAGGCCTGGTCAATGGCTTGGCTGACGCGACCCGAACCCTTACCCGGCTGTGAAACGGGTCACCCCAACCCGATTGTCCACATCGCGGTCTGCTCACCATGGCCTGCAGACGACGGCGGCGGCACGAGCGGCGTAGAGGAGATCGTGACAAAAGGAACGAGGCGCGGTCGTGACGTCGGAGGCGGCGGCTGTTGGCGCATCCTGCTGTGGTGTCAGCGAGCAAAGGGAGGAGGCGGTCCGTCGGTTTGCTCGTCGGGTTGTCTCCTCTGGACAGCAACGGCGGCTCGTGGTGGCGATGAACGACGCGTGGCGACGGTGGAGGCGAGCGAGGAAGCTGAAGATGGTGGTGGTGGCGAGGCTTGGCCGGTGGTGATGGATGGCTCGGGTTCACGGGCGGCGGTGGTGTGGTGGAAGAAAAGAAAAGAAATGGAAAGGAAGGGAAGATGATGTGGCGTGTGGTGTGTGGTTGTTTCTTTGTGTGTTTTTTTTTTATTATTATTTTTCAGGTTATGCAGGTTGCAGAAGAAAACTGGGCAGAAGCTGGGCAGAGGAAAATGAAGAAGAGGAGTAGGGTGGTGGTGGTGTGAGGAAGAAGCAGGGGAAGAGCAGATTATAACAAGCGGTGTCACGAGCTTCACTGGAGAGACAAGTTTTCACATGCCCACAGGAAAAAGCAAATCACAGACTTCACAGTAAAAGGCATCTTCACTATGCTGATATACTGTGCACTGTCTGGACTAGAAAATATCCAGTATACCCCCTTACCTTTATTTCTGGTCCGTTAACTCGAGGATAAACCCGACTTTTCTGAAGATACCTGGACCCGAAAAATCCCAACTTTGGTCCGTAAAATCCGCAAAAAAATCCCGAACGTGGGACAAGGCTCGGTTTCGGAATCCAATACTCGAATTACCATAAATTAATTACCCAAGATTAATTTTAAATGGTAAATTACTATAAATTAACTTAACACATATTATAATTAAATAGTTTGGTTATTTTGGGATACGGGCGTTTCAGTTGGTAGCGGAGCAGGCTTTAGTCCCTTTGGGATGTATGAATACGTCTTGTGCTTTTATGTGCATGAGTCTGCTCATTTTTGAGTCGTTTGTTGCAGTTTCATATCCATTCATATAGTGAGTTGTACTATGGATCCGGTGGAGGACACGCACCTGCTGAGGGTCGGAGCGACCCGGTATTGTTGTTGAATGATATGCTTACCTTTACAGCTTAGGCTGTGGCAAGGTTTGTTTTGTGGAATATCCACTGCTTTATCAGAGTCGGTGTAAACTCTTGATTCTTTGCCTAAGTTTCTTAACTATGTGAGTACATTGTTGTTGCTTTTCCATGGGGGTTGTTGCCGAAAGATGCTTTCCTACGGTAACATATCTGATAATTCCAGAAATGGAACTGACCAATACAAGTAAGAACCATCGATTTTCTTTTGGATGTTACATCTGTCAAGAGATGATTTGATGTGATTCTTATGGATATGATTCTTGTAAACTTGGTGATCATGATATTTGTGGTCTGATTACCCGTGCTCGAGGACTTGAATTTACTTGTGAATTATAATATGGATTATATCTTGTTCGGAGTTCAAGCTGATAACTTCATGAATTAATTTGAGGATGATCTAATGGTATATTTAGGGAAATATCTTCTAATGATGTTTGAGGTACCTAACTTTATTGAGATTTGAGATATTAATGGCGTTCGTGGTAAAAAGGTTTTGGTCATGAATCTTTATTAAGGTTATAGTTCATGTGCTATATGAGGATGACGTAAGTATGTTTACATTGAGGTTTGATTTTGAGGTGATCTTGGGAATTGTGATTCAATTACTAGTTAGCTAATCATCTTTTGAGAGATTCAATGATGTTTTAAGTTCTTTGTCAAAGGAATTTTGATGTTCATGTTAAGTGTGGTTTGGGCGATAGATTTATAAGTATGAGTTATGAAAGGATGTTTGAGTCTTGAGGGATTCAAGATATAGAATTATAACTGCGATACTTCGGTAACAATCGGGTGCTAGTGCCTAAGCTATGATTCGAGATATACACGATTTTGGCTGAATTGGTGTGTGAAAAAGGAAACACTTTGAGGTTTAAAACATGACATATATATTATGAATTTTTGGTATGGAGGTATTCATAATGGGAGTGATGATCTTGTTACTTAGATAACAATTTTGGGTTTTGTTATCTAAGGATATACTTAAGGGATTAGAGGAATGGATATATTTGGTTGAGTGATGATTAATGAAATGGTTTATGGATTCTGGTATTATCTATGGTGATGATGATCGGATAAAACTCTTGGGTTAGTGCTTTAATCTTATGCTCTTTGGATCATGTTTGACTAAAGTCGATGATTGACTTGGTATATCGGAGTTCTTGCTTGGAAATGTGATTGATGGACATGATGGTTCTACTTGGTAGTTTTCGCCGACGGTATTTTAATACCGGGTGACACCCGTTGTGTCAGTTAAGCACTTGGTTGCTTGACTTATTCTGCAAATTTTGAGGACGAAATTTTGTTAAGTGGCGTAGAACTGTAACGCCCTAATTTTCGTTAATTAAATTTTTATGGAATTTTTAAAATTTTTGGGATTTAATTTCCAATTTTACCCTCGTGGTTTTCCGGGTATTTATGGTCAAGGAAAATATTTTATTTCCTTAGTAATATTAATATTATTATTATTATATTTTTTTAGGAATTAATCATTATTTCAGCATTAAATTGAATTTTATTTGTATTAGTGTGTAAAATACATGTAGTGGGGGTAGTTTCGACCTAAACTACGTCGTATTGGGGAGCTCATAACGTAAAACACAAGCATGGCTCGCGTTTTGACCAGCCTGGTTGGACACGTTGACTTGAGGAGTTAGAAAATCAAAACGACGTCGTTTTGAAAACAAAAACGACGTCGTATTGTTTAGTTGAGGCTTAGGGTTAGTCAGGTTTGAAACTCTCCCTTTCTCTCTTGGTTCATTTTTTTTCCTCCCGAACACAGCTGCTGCCCCATTTTTGGCTTTTCTCTCTAACTGACTCTCATTCTTCTTCCTCTCCTCTTTCTCCTTTCCGATCGGCTGTCACCACCGTTCCTTCTTCTCCTTCTTCACGCCGCCGCCGCCGTAGAGCACCTGCAGGAGCAGGGAGTAGTTGTTGGAGGCTTGCGTCGCGGGACCCGAGGGTTCTGCTCGGTTTGTGCTTGTGATACAGGCATTTCAGTTGGTAGCGGAGCAGGCTTTAGATCCTTTGGGATGTATGGATAAATTTGTGAGGGATTTATCCCTCACAGTTTTGTGAGGGAATTAATATCCCTCACAAATGACGTAAAAAAAATTCAGAGGAAAAAGGCCATTCCCCCAACCTATTTTGTGAGGAATTATTCCCTCACAATTTGTAAGGGATTTAATATCCCTTGCAATTTGTGTGGAATTTGAAATCCCTCACAAAATTAGTAAAATTTGTGAGGGATTTTTTAGTTACAAGTTAGTTTTTTTACGTAAATAAAAAAACTATAAATTAAATTATGAAAATGTTGTAAGAGGACGTAATAGCGATTTTTAAAAAAATTTAATTCACTCATTATTTCCCAAAATTTATGTAAATTTATCATATTTTTATATTATTTTTAATTAAATTACTGGTATTATAATTATTGATGGCATAGGTTATAATGTTATTTTTATTTTTAAATAAGATTATGATATTATGAATTATTACTTAAGAGAGTTATTTATGTTTAATTTAATTTTGATGAATTGTTTTTGAATTTTTATGAATCAAGTTTTATATTTTTTTCATTTATATTAATACCTTTTATTTAAACTTCATTATTTATATATATCAACTAAATTTTTAATATTTTTTATGGGAATTTTTTAGAATTTTTTCTTTATTTATTCTCTTTGATTATTATGGATTGTAAGGAATAAAAATAGCTTTATATATAATAAAGGTAGAAATATATTATTTAATTTTTTATTTATTAGGAGTAGAAATACTAAATATTAATTAGTACATTATATGAATTATTGAGTGGTAATTAGATTCCAAATTTAAACAGGAAAAATAAATTACTAATTTCTATATTTTATTGATTAACTATTAATAATGGAAAATTATTTTAAATTGCTAGACGTTCCACATTTTCACATAATTTAACTTATACTATGTAATGCTCGGATTATGAGTATTTCTATCTATAGAAATTTATTCTGAAATTTCATTTATAATTTTCATTGCATTTTAATTTTTTTCCCAATAAACTCTTTACTCCATATTTATATAAATATTATTTAAGTTTGTTCAAATTAATTTTCTAAATCTCTTATAGATATTATTTGATTTTATCCAAACATGTTTTACTTGTTAATTGATTTGTAAGGTTGAATGGTGTTAGAGTTTGTTGGAAAAAAATTTAAGTAGTTTGTGTTTCACATTTTGAAGACAATGATGTGTGTCATTTTTTGGAAACGACGTAGTTTTTGAGCAAGTTGGAGCATAATAAACCACGAATATATAGGGATGAAAATGACACTTATCATAAAACGGCGTCGTTTTGATGACAGCCGAAACCCTAATTCTTGACCTAGCTATAAAAGCATCTTTTTCTCCACTCATCCTCTCATTCCCTTGTCTTTTCTCCTTCTCTTTCTTTCGCCGAGATGTTCTCTATCCTTTTCTCCTCTCATTTCCTTTTCCTATCTTTTTCTCACAAAGAGCAGCCCTGTGATGCCCATAATCTCCTTTCGTTTTAACCACTTCCAATCGTTCTCTTTCCTCACGGCAAGCGACGGAGAAACCGAGGCGCGACTGTTGAAGTGAGACCAAGAACCGATCCGAGCCGATTAAGGATCTTCGTGAGCTGTGGCTTTGTATTAGGGGTGAGATCTCAGACCCTCTGACTTCCTTTTTAAATTATTTTCTCTCATTGTTGGGTTGGTATTGAGACTTGATTCCTGTCTTTGTATTTTCTATCAGAGCCAAAATTAACCTGCGAGAAATGTGTTAATGGGCTGGACAAACTCTGGAGAATAATTAACTTGGACCCTTAAATCCATTTCTAACCCAAGAATAAATCATCTGAACATAATTGGGCAAGAAACAAATAAAAGGCCCAAGCAATATATTTTAATGCAAATAAACCTTATCATATGTTTTATCCTAAGGTTAAATCATCTCATTAATCCTAGGATTTAAGTGCATGAAGGTTTAGGTCATCAAAATACATTAATTCTACTAAATTAAACTCATATTATGCTTGAACCTTGGACCAAATCATCTCATTGATCCTAAGTCTACACATGTATGAAATCTAATTTAATAAAGTTTTCGTGGGTTAAATTTGGGTGTTCACAGATACCCCTCGTTGATGAGTCCTTATAGACTAAGGACGAAAAAATGTAAGACAAGAACAACCAAATTTGAATGATTTAATGCATGTGGTGTGTGCCAAGGGTTGGAGCATCCCATGCTCCACTCCAGGAATCATCTCATCCCGAAGGTTTGAGGGACGGGCCCTCAGTTTCTGGGAATCATCTCATCCCAGATTTTCGGGAATCTTCTCATCCCGAGGTGATAGAATCATCTCATCTATCGGGTCGTTGACAAGGAATTATCTCATCCTTGCCAACTGGGTTTTGGTTTGGGAGTCATCTCATCCCGAATCCTTGGGAATCATCTCATCCCAAGGTGATAGCATCATCTCATCAATCGGGTCGTTGACAAGGAATCATCTCATCCTTGTCAGCTGGATACTCGATGTTTGGTTTGTTTTGGGAATCATTTCATCCTAGACTCTTGACATTGCGTGTACTGGATACACGGCTTTTATGTGGTTTTCTGATCTCGTCGTTTGCGAGAACTGGATTCCCGGCTTCTGATTTTTATGTCTCAAGGTCGGATCTTTCTCAAGGCTTGCAGGGGTTGGACTCCTGGCTTACTGGTTTTCTCGTGCCTAGACACCTGGGTGTGGATCTCTCATGGCTGGGTTCTTTGGTTTCGACTGGGTTTCCTATTGGCCGGGCTTGACCATCTCACATCTCTCAGGCTCCCCAAATTTGAAACAGGTTGTTCTCTCACGATCCGTTTGACTGGACACCTTACCTCCTCAGGTTTGCAAAGACTAAATCTTAGGCTTTAACTAGACTCTTTCTATGCAAAGATCGGGCTTTGGCTCTTGACTGGGTTCGTCATTCAAAGTTGTAAAGACAGGGCTTTGGCTAGGCTCTCTCTATCGACCAGACTACTTCCTTGCAAAGACCGGGCTTTGGCTTTTCGACTAGATTCATCACTCGTCTCCTAGAGTTGACTTTTCTTTGCAAAGACCTGGCTTTGGCTTTTGACTGGATTCTCTCTCGATCAGGATCATTTTCTCAGGTTCTAGGCCGAATGTGTCTAGGTCCTTTCATCTCTAAGTGAAGGATAATGGGTGTCCTCTCATGGCCTGGGTTAGGTATACGTGTATTTCTGGGTCATCACGGGTCGGATGAGTCTGTGTTTCTGGGTTCCCTCATGGTCTCACTGGTTTGGAGAAGGTGTCTTAGGTTGGGTTGTCTGGACCCCATACTCATGGTCGGGTGCCTACTTCCTGGTCTGGTTCTCTCATCCCTCAGTAATTAGATACACCATGCCCCTTGAGACATACAAGTCGAAAAGTAGGGGAGGATGCCCCTAGTATCCCGTCATGGTTTCAGAGATAGGGTTTAGTGTGCCCCTGTTTTACTGGTTCTCCCTGGGTGTTTCAACCTGACATCAAACTAAGAATGGGCTGATCACACCTTTGGTAAAAAATGGGGGCAGTGTGCCCTTGACATTAATGCTTGACAAGTAATGCATGCATGGTATTATTCACATATAAGACATTTATCATTGCGTATTCAAATAAAGCGTCAATAGGTGCCCCTTGTATTAGTAACAAAAAGTTTGCCCCCAATACTCAGACGTAACCCCCTCTGTCCCTCTTTTCCATTCTTTATTTTCTCTCCCTCACCCTTTCCCTCTTTCCTCAAATTTTTTGGATTTTCCCGAATTTTTCAGGCGGGTTTGTGTTGTCTTCCGGTGGTCATGTAGCTGGATAACCGCCACCGCCGGAGGTCTTGTAGAGATGACCGCCGGCCGTGGCGGTCTTCACGTCATGACCGCCGACAACGGCGGTCGTGGCCCCCTGGAATTTTCCTTTTTGGTTCTCTTTCTTTTGGACCTGGGCCTTAGGGTTTTGACAAATTCCACCGCCCCTAAAATAATATAAATAGAGCCTTGGTTGCCCCGAGACCCCATGATCGGTCATAACAAACTTCCAACACATCTAGGGCAATCATGAGTGAGAATTTTCATGCCAAGGTGCTGAAGTGGATGGCGAGTGTTCCCCTCGTATGCCGCATAGACTTTGCGATGGTAGGCCTAACCAGATTGTTCAAACTTCATGGTGTGGTGATAGAAGAGAGTCTAATTCGTGCTGCTGCCAAATTTTGGGACAAGAGTCGCCGTGTGTTCCGCTTTAGTGAGGATATGGTGGAGCTGTGTCCTTCCGTTGATGAGTTCAATACCTTCTTGGATGCCAAATTCATAAAGGGAGTTGCCATGGTTTCCCTTGATGATGTTGTTTTGAAAGAGGTTTGTAAGTTTCTTTTCCTAACCGAAGGACAGATTGGCTTCTTCCTAAACCCAAACAATCATCTGGTGCTATCGAAGATTATCGACCAGTACTTCCCTGGCGGTTCAGAACAACATCCGGGGGAAGGGAATTTTGGTTGGAGGGAGAAGCGCAACCATGCTCTTGCCCTTGTGATGATACATGAATTTTTGATGGTGGGACCTTTTGGTACTTGTCCGCTTCGGGTTGGTGCGCTGGTGGCTAGACATTTTGGTGAAAAAAGCTTAACCCCCGTGATATTGGGTGAGACCCTCCGTTGTTTGGATAGGTTGGCTGATGATCACCGTGCCCCATTGACTGGTTCTCCTCTTCTTCTCCAGGTGTGTATACTCGTCTTCCCATTTCTTTATTATTGTCCTACATATCTTCCCGTTTTGTCATGATAATCGTCTCCCTTTTTGTAGATGTGGCTATGTGAACACCTTACACTAATCGAACGCCCTCAAGCTGATCCCACGAACTATGTCAGTCGCAGCTATTCCGTCTTCTTTCGTACCATTCGGGGATGGGTTATCTACATGAAGGATCTCAAAGCTTCACAAATCACCTGGTTCTGTCGGTGGCTCAAGTTGCAAGAATTGGTCGTCTGTTCCCTGTGCAAAGATTGGGTGGAACTCCCGGGTATAGAAAAGTCTACATACTATTGTCCACGGAGGGTTCTAAGGCAGTTTGGTATGAACCAAACTATACCATCTGACATCCCTGTTCCAATCACCGGACCCATGAAGGTTGTTGCTCTGAAAGCTATCAGGGGAGGCTGGGCTTTACCTATAAGGGAACCTACTGGTGATCACTTTGAGGTTCATCCTCCTATGTCATACTTGGATTGGTTGAGGAAAGATGTGGCTGTTTCGGAGAAGTCTTTTCACCTTTCAAGGGAGGCGTTTCTAGGAGGACCTGCACCTCCGGGATTTGAGTCTCCTGAACGTCCCATTGGAAAGAGGGAGGATGAGGCAGGCGAGTCGAGCCGGAAGAAGCACAAGAAGAATTGAGTCCTATCTTAGCAATTATCCCTTTACATTCGTAATGCATGCGAATAAATGAGTGAACAAAACTCCCTTTTTTCTGTTTCATTAATCTTCGGACTACCACTTAATAAAATGGAACCGGACCTGGTTTGGGCTTCCTACGTATTCATGGCTTGTCATTTTCATATTTTTTTTTTAAAAAAAGCTCATTAAACCGGGTTCACGTAGTTCTTTTTACATATGTTTGGTTAACCCCAGAAATTCAGGCCTCCTTCTTGTTGCTTGTAACTTGACTTCATTTCCTTAGGCTTGCTGTCTTTTGTTAAACTTTCTTTCACGGGCCTTCCCTTATTGGCTTTATGGCAGAGCAAGCTTGATGTTCATCATTGGATTAAGCCTCAGAATTTTGAGGAGTTTGATGGATACTATCATTCTTACTAGTATTAGTCCTAGGATTACTTTCCACAGATTTTAGGGAGTTTTGTCCAACTTATCATATTCACACACATCACGCATGCATAAAGAATTTACCAAGACAATCATGTATGAAAGAGTGCCTCTTTTATTGAAAAGGTGAAAAATGACAATTACTCGCCTGCTGGCTTATTTTAGACTGAATTCTAAACTTTGACTTAGGCACCTGGCGTAACCCCATACTGGTCTCTTCAAATAGCTCAATCCTCCTCAAAGAGATACCTGCAGCCCAAGTCTTCATTTTCTTCGTCCTTCCTTTTTTCCCTTTGGGTCCTCCACCTCTTCTGGATAGCAATCGAAGAACAACTTCGAACCCTGGTTTCCTGATCCTTGTGATGTTACAAACCCATGGCTCGGGAAACCCGTAAAAAGGGAAGTCTTCTCCTTCCTTCACAAAATAGCCATTCAATGTCTTGAAGTAGGGAGCCATAGGGAAGTCCCATTCTTGCTTCTTCTTCCGAGTTAGTGCCCTTGCATAGTTCTTCTCCCTCTATTTCTCCAAATCTATCGGGGTAGGGGTGTATCCCAGGTCGAAGGGTGGTGTGGCATTTGAAATCTGAGGGACCTCCATTACCCCTTGTTGCCTCTTCCCTAACCCCAAGATTGGAAAGTATCTCTTCTTCCCCATGATCCCAATGACAGATATATTGCCAAATGGATTGTAGTAAGGGGGCTTGATGACAAGCTTCTCTGCCATGATTGTACTCACAGACTCAAAGACAAAACCCGACAGGGTCACTTCCTCTTCTTTCTCGATCCCGAATACCGGCTGGATGCTCTTCTGGGCTGTTTCTCCCTTGACTGTAACTATCCCTCCTTGGTAAGGGAATCGTAGCATTTGATGCAGAGTGGAGGCCACTGCCCAGGCTTGGTGTAACCATGGTCTCCCAAGAAGTAGGTTGAAGCTGGATGCGATATCAAGCACTTGAAACTCCACCGTAAAAGGGATAGGCCCAATAACTACTTCCAATCTTATCATTCCTTGCACCTCTCTCCGGGCATTATCATATGCCTTCACCATTGTCCGAGAAGGTAGAAAATTCGAGGTCCCAAATCCCAATAGGCTTGCAGTCTTTAGAGGACATACATTAAAAGCAGACCCACTATCTATCAATACCAGGGGTATCTGATTGTCCTTGACTTGGATGGTTATGTGTAATGCTTCAATATGGGTGCCCTTATCCGAGCACAAATCTTTGTCAGAGAAGGAGATCTGGTTATCAGTTTCCACCGAAGCTATCATGTTGGCTAATGTCACTGGTGCAGTGTCAATAGGACATGGGCTTTGCTCAAAGTCTGGAGCACCTTCTCTTTGTGTGGTTTAGAGGACATGAGCAAACCCCAGATTGAAATGTTGGCTTGGGTCTTTTTCAATTGCTTCACAACCATGTCCTCCTCAGGATCTGCCGCTTCCTCAGGTTCATCTAAACGGAGAGGGGCTCTCCTTACCACCCTTCCAGACTTGGTGATGACATCAACTTCTTCATCTGAATCCACATATTCACAAGTACCAAGCATTCGAGTTCACGTGCAGGCTCCATCTCTATCACATCTATCTCCTCGTGCAAAGGTAATGGGTTCAACTTGGTGTTAGGCCTCTTAGGCAGGATTATCTCATTTCTTTCTATCATATCTTGAATCTCATGGCGGATTCGGGAACAATTATCAGTAGTGTGTCCAACCATCTGATGGAACTCGCAGAACTTGTTAGGATCTCCCCTACGAGGTAAACCAGGCCTTGGGTCTAGAGGATGCAATAGATCTTTCTCCATGCATTTCTTGAGCTTCTTCCCCAAAGTCATAGGGAGAGGAGTGAAGTCCCTGGGCTTGAACCCAATCTGCAGTGCTGCCTGGACCGTAACATGGTTCACTTCGACGAACTTTTTTCCCTTGAGCGATATTGAAACTTCTTTTTGGTGCAGGAACTTCCAAAGAGGCCTTGATATTCCCGGAGCTAATGGCGTCTTCAAATTGTATCCCCGCCCCAATAAGTGATTTGAAGTTAGAATAATAATTTCCAACCATACGATCATAGTAAGCCGGTTGGAGATTCTTGATCACCATTTGCACTTGGTTCTCCTCAGCGGGTCTATTCACCATCAATGATGCCTTACCGCGCCATCTTGAAATAAAGGCCGAGAAAGTCTCCTGGGCCTCTTGCTTAGTTGTCTCAAGGTCCCTCTTAGTCACGTCCACTTCAGTGTTGTAGCTGTACTGGTTCACAAATTCTTTGCAGATATCATCCCATTTGCTCACTTTGCTCTCATCCAAGGTCATGAACCACTTCAAGGCCGCCCCCGATAGAGTTCTTTGGAACAATTGAACCATTAGTTCTGGTCCTATCCCATAGGCTGCAACATTCTCACATCGATCTTCAAATGGGTTGTAGGACATCATATTCCATTGAACTTCTCAATGTCAGGCATCTTGAACTTAGCAGGTAGCCGAGCTTCTGGGAATAATGATAAGCGATCTAAGTTCCAGTCATCTTCCTTCCTCCTCATGGTCTTCAACAATCCTTCCACCCTCTTAAGTCTCACCCCATCCCATTTGGATTCTTGTGTCACCGAGTCATCATCCTTGATGATCACCACCTTATTTGGTTTTGAGCCCTGTCCCCCGTCACTCCTAGGGGACTCCATCTTTCCTTTCTGCAAGGTCAGCAATGCCTCTAGGATTCTTGGATCCTTCAACAGCTCCATGGATTCTTCAGCCACATTAGTATGATTCTCCCCACTCATTTTGCCCTAGTAGTCGGAGCATAAGTATCAGGGTTCTTGGGATCCCAAAGGCTTCTTGACATATACTAACTCTCACCGATTTTGTCTTGGGTATGTGTAAATAAAAAGGGCACCTCTTTCACACTTTACTTGAAATCGTAGCAAGTAATCACTTAGAATGTACGTACCACTTATTAATTCATTATGCATGGGATGCTCAGGGTATGCAGCTGGTTGGGGGCCAAAAGGTTGCCGCTAGGGAATAGATTGACCTACTCACATGTGATAATGGATATTGAGTGAGGTCCGAGGCCAGTTAATCCTCATCATTGCTAAGCATCGAGAAACGGGTTCATGCAAGCCTCCATCACTTAAAGAAAATATGTGGTGGACTTGAATTCCCTCGCCCTCTTACGGTAAAGGCTTCACAACAATCATCATGAATGCAAGGCACTTATGATGACACGTATAAAGGCAAACAAAACTCAATGATTGCACAAGGTTTCTTAAACCCACTACTTCCCCAGCGGACTCGTCAACTGTGAGAACCCGACCCAAAATCACTTGGGCCCTCTCACCTATTCCTTATCACCTTCTTCCTCGGGTCAATCCCATGTCATTGGAGTTGCCACCTAAGTTTTATTAGGGACAATACTTAGGAAAAACCCTTAAATGACTCCTTAGGCAATTGAAGAGAAAAATTGTCACGCCCCCGCTAAGCGCGACCGGCCAGGTACCTTGCGCACCCACCATGTGCCACAAGACACCCAAAGGCCTTTCTCCACCTCTACCAAACCCTGTTGCCTCTACTCGACGGGTTACCAACCAAGAAATGCGCAGCGTAAAAGGAAGCAACAACCAACAAACGCAAAGGCAACAAAAGATAATAAAATGTATCAAAACCAATTAATAAAGACAATTCCTCTAATGTCATAAATCATTGCTATGAGGGGCACTACTTCTTTCTATACAAGGACATAATCTCCATATATAAAATAATACAGTAAAGTAATTAAAGGAGACCGACTCGGCTATACCCATCGACCTACTTCCCGTACTCTCAAACTCGCACCTGTAAGACAAGGGGAGGAAATGGGGGGTGAGTATAAAACTCAATAAGCAGGTGACATACAAGGCATTAGCAAAGACACAAACAGACGGCAGAACATATCCAACAACCAACATCTCAAGTCACAGTGATCAGCCCACGGGTAAGCTGTCGTGGGGTTGTACATAGCCTACCTGCAGGTCCGGTAGCCTTGCCAACAGGTGTTACTCCTTAGCCCACAGCCCCACGTACGAGGCTTAACCGATTGGCTACCAGAACCATACACGGCGCCAAGCACAACACCACCACCATCTCAGTCGACCAAGCAGCCTAGGAGCACTGCAAAGTCCATCACAATACCATCTCATGTATATGTCATGATGCAAATGGAATGCATGAAATGCATAGCCCGAATACCGGACTCATTTCAAGCCAAGGCATATCATAAACATCTCAACATCTCAGTTGCACCATAGGTGCCATCTCATTAGGTAACTGAATCATCCACCAAGCCAATAGGCATCACTGCCATCACACAAGTATGCAACCAAACTTACCAAACCGTTAGACACATCAAGCCAATCATTAGCCACATCATGGCCAACCAATGGTTCCCTTTAAAACCCTTGGGCATCTAGGGTTCATACTGCCCTGTAACACACACATAAATACACATCACAACACAAGTATAGCAACATATAATATAAACAACAATTCAATCACACAAATCATCCTTACAGCAACTCGGGTAGAATCTACACTGCACTAGCAGAAACTTCATCGAGAATAAACACGCACGTAAAGGCTGAACCAGCCTTGGGCACCAACACCAAAGTTATAACCCTACCTCTTATCTTTACATAGCCACAGAGAACACCAAATTAAGATCCCTCTGACTCCTGATATGGCTCCTACATAACCTCGGGGTCGCGCAGCAGGTCTGCTGCGCAACAGTGAAATTTGAGAGTGCATAACTCTCTTCGTTCAGCTCCAAAAACAGCAAACGTAGTGCCCGTGGATAGCTAAGGATGTTACCTAACTATGGGATTTGGTTTCACTCGATTCTAACAAGTCGTTTGGCCAAAATCCTATTTTTTGTGGGCAAGGGTCATTCTGCCCGAGAGCACAACCACCATAGCCTCACCTCTCTTCCCCTCTTCTCTCCCTCTCTTTCTCCTCTCTCTCTCTAGCACGATTTGGTTCTGGCTGAAATGGGTGAAAGCGGCTTACTTTTACCTCTTAATGCAAAGCAAGTAGATGAGTAAGCACCTTTGGCAACCACTTGCTAACTTGGTGCCACCAAGCCTAAGTAGCTCTCCACCTCATGCTTACTCTCCACCCCATGCTTACTCTCCATCTCATGCTTACTCTCTACCTCTCAACCTACTAGTTTACACACCAAACACCTTTAGAAACATATTCCCGAGCCACATGGCTTATTCTGATTGGTCGGTTTGGCCAATTATGTATTTACCCTCATCGAGCCCAATTGCGCACCGACGGGCACACTATTGCCCTGGTTATGCACTATTTCGCACCAAATCGAGCCAATCAATAATCCCCTTGGCCAATCGTACCTATAATAAATTTATTACACCAAGTAATCACATTTCTATCATTTCCGACCATTTATTGGCCCATTAGACAAGTCGAGCACTCGGGACACCAAACTAGGCCAACCGTGCCATCGGATCACTAAGAACCTACTTGTGTGCACTAGGCCGAGCCTACGCTCACCATTACTCTCAATCCGACACCAGCACATGTTACCGAGCCTAAACCCATACCAATGTGCACACAAACACTATTAACATTTCCCATTTTCTCTCGGATACCCAATCCAACCTACTCGAACATCCCGGAAGGCCAAGCTACACCCGGTTCTCATCATGTAAATTCTTCTCTATATTCTAGGGTGTACCTGGGATACCACATCATCCCCTCCTTCAAGGAATTTCGTCCTCGAAATTCAGGTGTTACCCTAACCTCAAAGACAACATCAATCTTTTTATGTAACTTTCAATCATCCTCTTAAATATACTCACATGCCTTCCTATTATTCCTCAATCATTTCAAGCTCTACTTTTAGTACATCACTCAAATATAACTCAATCTAATATATCTCCAACTTTTTTACCTCGAAATTCATACCCAAGTTCTACCTTAACACCTAAATAACTTCCAAACGTAGATACCTCAAACGATCATGTGTTTTACACCTTACATTTCTCCCAAACTCAATCACAATCTTATAGATGCTAGTTCTCTCGACTATCCATCACTTCTCATTACAGTACAAATGGATAGGCTAAACGGCACTAATGCCCAAATTGCTTAATTCATTCCTTTAAAAATATTTTCAAAACAATAATTGCAAAAACGTTATAAATTGTGGCCACATGGTCCAGGTGAACAAAACTTTGCGATGTACCGTTAGCCCTCCAAATGTAACCATACAAGTCTCCACTTAACTTCCCCACATGATACATCACTCGATAAGCCACTACAATCCATATACTCATTCTCTCATCACTGGTAACTTCTACGTCTTATTTACTCCACTGCGGTACACTATGCAAACACAACTGCACCAATTGACCAGCGAGGTCAACTACCTCAATCGAACCATATAATGCGCTATTCGCACATTTGTGTGTGCACTGGCACTTTAATCCGTCAACCAGGTCAATTGCCCCAACTAGGTCAAAAAGTGCACTACTCTGGCACTATACACACCAAAATTAAGCTACAAAACGTCACTCAATCTAATTGGACAACCTTAGGCCCAATTGCATATCAAACAAGTCAACTATGCTTCCGCAGCGCAACTCCGCTTACACATCAACTTCAAACAATTTCTCTGAGTCACTCAACCTCTAAACTTAATATCAACTCCCAAACATTACTAAACTCAAGGGTTTCCTGTAACAAGATACTTCTTCTCTATAATTAGGTGGATAACTTACAAAGCTACACAATACTTCATGCTCATGCTCAAATCCTTCCATATACCTCTTCGAAACTTTACACTCTATAATCTCACTCCAACTAATCCCAACCCACTCTAGGTAATCTAGGGTGTTAACTTTACTCTAATATATGATGATTACCCACAACACTCGTAAACATCATCTTTTCCCCTTGCTACTTAAAACACGTAAAACTTTAACATAGCCGTTAATCATACTCTGGTATAAGCTCTAAACCAAAACTCCAAAATCACATCTTATTCCTTCATACTTTATTCACCCTTAGGTTCCACAACACTATCTACCAAGCTATGACTCGCAAATTACAATCCTACTTCTTTTTACTCACAAATCCTCTCATAAACCTATTCTCCCGTGCCTCAATTCCTACTTCCGTTCAAACCATCCCAATCCATCGTAAGAAAAACTCCACTATTCCTTTACGCATCTTTAAATCCATAAAATCATTACTCACTTCCCTTAGCACTATATTCGCAACTGTTCCAAGCCAACATAACCTGTCCACGAGTTTTCCGAGCTACACATCAATCAAATGTCGAACACAACAACATATAACACATATATAGAACATAAATAAAACAAACGCCTCTCACCAAACGACAACCTCTAACTCGATGGGTATTAGCCAAAAGACTCAACAACCTATGCCCCTTTAGCAAAATTACATAACCACACCCCAACGACATAGACATCTAACTTTGTCATGAAAACAAACTCCTTCACCACAACTATCATATTTGAAATAACATAACACACACTTTCAGAAAACTCATGCTCCACTACCAAAACTATCACATTTTTTTGCAGCAAAGACAAGACATCAACTGTCATGACACCAGACACGTACTAAACAAATATGCTCCGCTACCAATTCTGTCACGCCCCCGCTAAGCGCGACCGGCCAGGTACCTTGCGCACCCACCATGTGCCACAAGACACCCAAAAGCCTTTCTCCACCTCAACCAAAACCCCGTTGCCTCTGCTCGGCGGGTTACCAACCAAGAAATGTGCAGCGTAAAAGGAAGCAACAACCGACAAACGAAAAGGCAACAAAAGATAATAAAATGTATCAAAACCAATTAATGAAGACAAATCCTCTAATGTCATAAACCATTGCTATGAGGGGCACTACTTCTTACTATACAAGGACATAATCTCCATATATAAAATAATACAGTAAAGTAATTAAAGGAGACCGACTCGGCTATACCCATCGACCTACTTCCCGTACTCTCAAGCTCGCACCTGTAAGACAAGGGGAGGAAATAGGGGGTGAGTATAAAACTCAATAAGCTGGTGACATACAAGGCATTAGCAAAGACACAAACAGGCAGCAAAACATGTCCAACAACCAACATCTCAAGTCACCGTGATCAGCCCACAGGTAAGCTGTCGTGGGGTTGTACCTAGCCTACCTGCAGGTCCGGTAGCCTTGCCAACAGGTGTTACTCCTTAGCCCATAGCCCCACGTACGAGGCTTAACCGATTGGCTACCAGAACCATACACGGCGCCAAGCACAACACCACCACCATCTCAGTCGACCAAGCAGCCTAGGAGCACTGCAAGGTCCATCACAATACCATCTCATGTATATGTCATGATGCAAATGGAATGCATGAAATGCATAGCCCGAATACCGGACTCTTCTCAAGCCAAGGCATATCATAAACATCTCACCATCTCAGTTGCACCATAGGTGCCATCTCATTAGGTAACTGAATCATCCACCAAGCCAATAGGCATCACTGCCATCACACAAGTATGCAACCAAACTTACCAAACCGTTAGACATATCAAGCCAATCATTAGGCACGTCATGGCCAACCAATGGTTCCCTTTAAAACCCTTGGGCATCTAGGGTTCATACTGCCCTGTAACACACACATAAATACGCATCACAACACAAGCATAGCAACATATAATATAAACAACAATTCATTCACACAAATCATCCTTACAGCAACTCTGGTAGAGTCTACACTGCACCAGCAAAAAATTCACCGAGGTTAAACATGCACCTAAAGGCTGAAACAGCCTTGGGTATCAACACCAAAGTTGTATCCTTGCCTCTTATCTTTCCATAGCCACAGAGAACACCAAATTTAGAGCCCTCTAACTCCTGATATGGCTCCTACATCAACTCGGGGTGAGAGCTGCTTACTTTCACCTGTTAATGCAAAGCAAGTTGGTGAGTAAGCACCTTTCGCCACCACTTGCTAACTTGGTGCCACCAAGCCTAAGTAGCTCTCCACCTCATGCTTACTCTCCACTTCATGCTTACTCTCCATCTCATGCTTACTCTCCACCTCTCAAGCTACTAGGTTACACACCGAACACCTTTAGCAATATATTCCCGAGCCACATGGCTTATTCTGATTGGTCGGTTTTGCCAGTTACGTATTTATCCTCATCGAGCCCAATTGCGCACCGACGGGCACACCAATCAATAATCCCCTTGGCCAATCGTGCCTCTAATGAATTTATTACACCAAGTAATCACATTCCTATCATTTTCGACCATTTATTAGCCCATTAGACAAGTCGAGCGCTCGGGACACAAAACTAGGCCATCCGTGCCATCGGATCACTGCGATCCTACTTGTGTGCACTAGGCCGAGCCTATGCTCACCATTACTCCCAATCCGACACCAGCACATGTTACCGAGCCTTAACCCATACCAATGTGCCCACAAACACTATTAACATTTCCCACTTTCTCTCGGATACCCAATCCAACCTACTCGAACGTCCCGGAAGGCCAAGCTACACCCGGTTCTCATCATGTAAATTATTCTCTATATTCTAGGGTGTACCTGGGGTACCACAAAAATGTGCCTTGTGCAAGTGTGCAAAAGTGTGAAAAACAAAGAAAGGGGGGAAGAAAAGACTTGGTTTGCTTCTAGTTGTGAAACCGAGACTACCTACGTACCCGAGTGACCGGGGTCAAAGCTACGTAGTTCTAAACATGGCACACAGTGGCCACTTACATCATCAAAAGCATCGTCATATAATCAGCCAGAATGAATCAACAAGAGTTTAGTAATACCTCGGGTAGCCTCCCTCTAGCTCCTCGCAATGGGTCGAGTTCTACACCCACCTTCTTGCCACTTCATAGCTCATTGGTTGATCTTCTCCTTGATTCTTCCTTGCTGAATTACTGCTTGATGCTCCCCACGAAATTCCTCCAGAGTTTATGCCTAAGAAAAGTATTTCTATGCTTGGAGAAGTAGAGTTTCTCCAAGCAATGAGAGCTTATGGGTGTGTATGTGTAGAAAATTGTGTCTCCATTGAAATGTGTGTGAGGGGTCCTATTTATAGTGTTCTGGGAAGCCTAGGGGCGTGGGCCTGCTTAATGGTGAAGATTATGCCCAAAAATCTGGTCCAAAATCGCGTAGGATCGAAAAAGAAACAAAAGCTAGGAGAATCGGAGATTCTGGGGACCTATGACCGCCATAGCCGTCGGTCATCACATGGATGGCTGCTAGGCCCAGTGGTCATGCAAGGGTGACCGTCGGAACCTGGCGGTCATCCCGACATGACCGGCGGTCACGCGACATTTCCCCCGTTCTTTCCTTTTTTGATCCCCAATCTCCCTAATTCAGCTCCGATTCGATCCTACCGCGTAATCGATCCCCATTCCACCCAGAATCACTCAATTACTTGATTAGCACTCCCCTAAATCATTCCATAATTGATTGATTACACATTAACGCCCATTTAAGCCCATGATCATACCAAAAATACAAAATCTAATTAAATGATGATTTAGCTCTGATTTTCCACGAAAATCAGAGCCAAAATTAACCTGCGAGAAATGTGTTAATGGGCTGGACAAACTCTGAAGAATAATTAACTTGGACCCTTAAATCCATTTCTAACCCAAGAATAAATCATCTGAATATAATTGGGCAAGAAACAAATAAAAGGCCCACTCAATATATTTTAATGCAAATATACCTTATCATATGTTTTATCCTAAGGTTAAATCTTCTCATTAATCCTAGGATTTAAGTGCATGATGGTTTAGGTCATCAAAATACATTAGTTCTACTAAACTAAACTCATATTATGCTTGAACCTTGGACCAAATCATCTCATTGATCCTAAGTCTACACATGTACGAAATCTATTTTAATAAAATTTTTGTGGGTCAATTTTTGGTGTTCATATGGAGGCGCGAGGAGGAGAAGAAGAGGATGGGTTGAAAGAAAAGAAAGGAAGAAGCGGCCGCCGATCGGGGCGAGAGAAGGGGCAAAAAAAAAAATGAAGAGAGGGGAAAAGAGAAGTTTTTATACCCTAGGGTTAGGGTTGATTTCGGCCGGGACCAAAACAACGTCGTTTTGGTCCTAGGCGCGGTCAACACTCTTCCCTTGGTCAAAACACAGGCAAACCTTGAGTTTCATGCGTTTGCTCCCTCAAAACGACGTAGCATCAGACAAAACTACATCGAGCTGTGTGTTTCTCCTTGAAACACAAATTAATTCTACAACCTTAATATGATATCGGATTAAACCACATAAAATAAATATTTCCAAGAAAAGAATTAATAATAATAATTTTCTGAACAAAAAAAAACACACGGAAATTATGCATGGGTAAAATTGGAAAAAAATTTCAAAAAAAATTCGAAAATTCCATAAAGATTAAATGCCGAAAATCGGGGCGTTACAGTTCTACCCCACTTAGCAAAATTTCGTCCTCGAAATTTCAAGATAAATCACGCAACCAAGTGCTTAACTGACACAAACAAGTGTCACCCGGTATAAAAATACCGCTGGCGAAAACTACCAAGTAGAACTACCATGTCCATCACTCACATTCCTGAGCAAGAACTTCCACATACCAAGTCAATCCTCGACTTTAGCCAAACATGATCAATAGATCATAAGATCAAGCACTAACCCAAGAGTCTCATCCAATCATCATCACCAATGATAATACCAAAATCCATAAACCATTTCATCTATCATTACCCAACTAAATATATCCAATCTTTTAATCCATTAAGCATATCCTTTGATAACAGAATCCATAATTGTTACCTAAGTAACAAGATCATTACTCTCATTGTGAACACATCAAGACCAAAAGTTCATAATCTATTTTATGTTCTGAACCTCAAAGTATTTCCTTAATCACATCCTAACTCAGCCAAAAACCGTACATACATGAGTCCCGGATCATACCTCAAACAGTAGAACCCAATCACTACCGAAATATCATAATTAGAATATCAGAACTTTAATTCCTCAAGACCCAAACATCCTTTCATAACTCATACATATAAGTCTATTCCTCAAGCCATTCTTAGCACTGTCTCCAAAGTTTCTTTAATGATGAACTTAGCACATCACGGTATCTCTAATCACATACTTAACTAACTAGCTCTTGATTCACAACACCCAAGGTCACCTAAAAAATCAAACCTCAAAGTCAACATACTTCCGACATCCTCTTCTAGCACATGAACTATAACCTCAACAACGATCCATGATCAAAACCTTTTATCACAGTCACCACTAATATCACAAATCTCAACAAAGTTAAGTAACTCAAGTATCATAAAAGGACATTTCCCCCAAATATACCATTAGGCCAACCTCAAGTTAAATCAAAAAATTATCAGCTCAAACTCCGATCAAGATTTAATCCATATAATTTTTCGCAAGTAAATTCAAATCCTCGAGCTCAGGAAATCAGACCACAAAATAACATGATCACCAGAATTACAGGAATCATATCCATAAGAATCGTATCCACAAGAATCATAACAGATCATCTGTAGCAGATGTAACATCCGAAAGCAAACCGATGGTTCTTACTGATATTGGCCAGTTCCACATAAAAAAGAAACATAAATAGAGTGTCAAGCGTCTACACCGACTCAGACAAAATAGTGGACAATCCACAAAATATACTTTGCCACCGACTAAGCTGTAAAGATAAGCTAATCATTTCAACAACAATACCGGGTCACTCCGACCCTCAGCAGGAGCGTGTCCTCTTCCGGATCTGTAGTATGACTCAGTATCTGAATGCCAATGCAATGCAACAACCGATTAAAAAAGGAGCAGACTCATGCACATAATAGCACAAAACATATCATCACATTCCAAAAGGATCTACAGCCCGCTCCGCTACCAACTGAAACGCCCGTCTCCCAAAATAACCAATTTAAATACTTATAATATGTGAAATGACAAATTTGCCCTTCTGTCTCGGGATACGATATAAACAAGACAATCATCATTTAATTATGCAATATATAAAACAAAACATTATACAATAATCGAGTAAGCAACGGAAGACAAACAAAAGTGAAAATATGAATACAATATACTCTATGTGTAAGTAATCGGGTCATGCAATTTGACAATCAAATGCAACTAAATGCGCAACGGAAATCCCAGTACTCATGGAGGATCCATGTGAAACAGAGTAAACCGAGTTATAGAAAAACATACCTGGTTCGGTTGAGGTCTTTCACTCAACTGATGATCCAAATCAGCTAGAGCCGGACAGAAATCCCGCCCCTCTACGAAATCCACACGAACTGTGAAAACTAGTTGGAATCGTCACACGATTACCAACCCGAGCACCCCCGAACTGATGTGCTAGCAGCAAGTTTCGGAAGCTAGAGTTTGTGGTATTTTCTTCTTTTTCAAAGAAGGTGTGTATGGTCTGAAACTCACAAGAACTCTCAAGGCTCAATGCTCTAAAAATTTTCAGACTCAAGTGATGAATCCCCAAAAGCATAATCAGATTATGCTTAGTCTAATCCCACTCACAAAAACAAGGGACAAAGTGGCCAACACCTTTAGCCAACATGATTAGCTTTTAGCTAATCATGTCTCCACTAACTCTTGGTGGGATTAAACATCACATGGCACTAATTATGGTTCAATAAATCAGACATTTAGTGAACCAAACCAGCCCAACATGACCCTGGTCCAACCACAGTCTAACCATGGTCCAACCACAAACTCAAATACCTAGTTCAACCACGGTCCAGCCACGGTTCAACCACCAGCTCGAATCAACGGCTCTAAGTGTGTGACCCTGTAGGCACTTGTAACGTTCGGCAAAAATTGTAAACTCATTTACAATTATAAGCAAAGAGCGGCGTCTAGCAACACATCATTGCTACCCGAACGACAAGATCAATACTGATTCATATGCCTCGCAAACATGTCATCGTCCCTTCGTCCCATTATCAAGACTAAACACGAGACATGGAATATGTCATTCTCGCATATGTTCAATCTCAGTTTCTTGATCCTCGAGTTAATCGCGTAAAACGGATACCTATGATATCACCATATCATAATCCGAGTATGGCCATGCATTTACGGTTCAACTCTATCAAGAAACCATCCGATAATATACCCGTTATATGGGTTGGATGAATCCCCTCTGGATCATACAAAACCCACTACACATTTATCATATACCCAAAGATTACACTAAGGTCTACTCATTTACGAAATAGCCAAGAGTAATATCAAAGTATACGACTCATATGTTGGGAACCTTGATGATCTCAGGTCTAAGGACAATATATATAAGAACCGCTATCGACAAACATATAACGTTCCATGTAGCGTTCTTATGTGGGTCGGTCCAGTCCACAAGTTCTCTAACTTGTACCCGTATGTAGAATTCATATCACATATAAATTCTCAACATACGCTAGTCTTAATTTATTATTACAACCCATCCATAATAATAATCAACTAGGGACATTTAAGAATATAAAATATTCTAGGGTTATAAATATGTGCAAGCGTTTATCTCATAAACGATATTTATTGAAATAACCTTAATGTGTATACATGACTACAAACAATCATCCATTGATTGGCTTTTGGGCATATTACACTAACAATCTCCCACTTGCACTAAAGCCAATCATACATGTATCTAATACCAATGAATACAACATGACCATCATGCTTTCGCTGTGTGAGAGACTTAGTCAACGGGTCTGTTACATTGTTCTCAGAAGGAACTTTGCACAGCCATAGTTGTAGAGTCGGTAACTATTCCCTGCTTGGAACTCTTCCAGCATACAGTACCACCTCCAAGACAAAAACACATAACCTGACTGCGATCTAAAATCATCCCTGTCGGTTTGGAAGCTAGCATCTGTGTAACCCTTTGCAACAAGCTTATCAACGCTTCCGTAAACCAGGAATGCATCCTTAGTCCTTCTCAAGTACTTAAGGATGTTCTAAACCGCTATCCAGTGACTCTCACCGGGATCAGATTGGTATCTGCTTGTGACACTCAAAGCATAAGCGACATCCGGTCGAGTACATAGCATGGCATACATGATAGATCCTATTGCAGAAGCATAAGGAATCTTACTCATCCGCTCTCTCTCTTAGATGTACTAGCACATTGAATCTTTGAGAGAGATATGCCATGTGACAAGGGCAAGAATCCTTTCTTGGAATCTTGCATGCTAAACCTCTTTAGCACCTTGTCAATATACGTACTTTGACTTGGCCCGAGAAGCGTTTTGGATCTATCTCTATAGATCTTTATACCTAACACTTAGGTAGCTTCTCCTAAGTCCTTCATTGAGAAATTCTTTCCTAACTAAGCCTTTACAGACTGTAGTGTCGGAATGTCATTCCGAATGAGTAGGATGTCGTCAACATCAAACAACAAGAAAACAATAGTGCTCCCACTAACCTTCTTGTAAACACATGGTTCATCTTCGTTCTTAATGAAACCAAACTCTTTGATCACATCATTAAAACAAAGATTCGAACTCCTAGAAGCTTGCTTCAATCCATAAATGGATCTCTGCAACTTGCATACCATATTGGCATTCTCTGGATCGACAAAACCTTCAGGTTGTGTCATGTACACATCCTCTAAAAGATTTCCGTTAAGGAAAGCGGTTTTGACATCCATTTGCCATATCTCATAATCATAGTATGCCGCAATAGCCAATAGAATCCGGATGGATTTAACCATGGAAACTGGTGAGAAAGTTTCATCACAGTCAATACCATGAACTTGCTTGAAACCTTTCGCATCCAATCACCCTTTATAGGTAATCACATTACCATCCATGTCGGTCTTTTTCTTAAAGACCCACTTGCACCCTATGGGTTTTACCCCTTTAGGTGGATCAACCAAGGTCCATACCTTGTTTTGATACATGGATTCCATTTCTGAATTCATGGCTTCTAGCCACTTCTTAGAGTCTGGACCCGTGATGGCCTGCTGATAAGAAGTGGGCTCATCCTCATCTATGAGCATCACGTCTCCAGTATGAGTCATGAGAAATCCATATCTCTCAGGCTCATACGGAGTCCTATCCGACCTACGCGGTCCATGTGTTACAGGTACAGGATTCTCATCCACAACATCTTGTGGTTCCTGTCCTTGTTTCATCTCTACCTCTATATCTCGAACTTCTTCGAGTTCTATTTTCCTCCCACTGATTCTTCTAGAAATAAATTCTCTTTCTAGAAAAATAGCCGTCCGAGCAACAAACACTTTGTGCTCTAAAGGATTATAGAAATAATACCCTTTAGTTTCCTTAGGGTATCCTACAAAGAGGCACTTGTCGGCTTTAGGGCCGAGATTATCTGATGCTTCACGTCTCACGTAAGCCTCACAACCCCAAATTCTCATAAAAGACAAATTGGGACGCTTCCCAGTCCATATCTCATATGGTGTCTTTTCGACCGATTTTGTTGGAACACGGTTAAGTGTAGAAGCAGCACTCAATAATGCATGTCCCCAAAATGAAGAAGGACGGTCAGCTTGACTCATCATCGAACGAACCATGTCTAACAAGGTTCTATTCCTCCTTTCGGACACACCATTCCATTGAGGCGTACCCAGTGGAGTGAGTTGTGATACTATACCACAAACCTTTAGATGATCAAGAAACTCTTGGTCTAAGTATACACCTCCTCAATTTGATCGAAGCATTTTAATACTTTTCCCGAATTGATTATGTACTTCATTCTTGAATTTTTTGAACTTTTCAAAGGATTCTGACTTGTGTCTCATTAGATACACATAGCCATACCTACTGAAATCGTCAGTAAATGTAATGAAGTATTGAAATCCACCTCTAGCTTGTGTCGACATAGGTCCGCATACATCACTGTGTATAAGACCTAACAAGTCCGAAGCCCTTTCACCTTTACCAGCAAAAGGAGCCTTCGTCATCTTGCCTAACAAACTTGACTCACATGTCTCAAATGATTCAAAATCAAATGAGTCTAAAAGTCCATCTTTATGGAGTTTAGAAATACGAGTCTCGTTTACATGGCCCAATCGACAATGCCAAAGGTAGGTTTCATTAGAATCGTTCATGCTAACCTTCTTCGTATCAACGTTATAGATCATGGTTTCTAGGTTAAGAACATACAAACCATTGCTTAAATACGTACCACCATAATAAACATCATTGAAATAAATAGAACAACAATTGTTCTTTATTACAAATGAAAAGCCTTTCTTGTCAAGACAAGAAACAGAAATCAAATTCCTGCTTATGGTTGGTACATAAGAACAATTGTTTAGTTCTAAACCAAACCACTCGGTAAGGTAAGATAGTAAGTTCCTACGGCTAATGCAGCAACTCTTGCTCCATTTCCCACACTCAGGTCTATCTTACCCTTTGCCTATCTCCTACTCTTTCTCAGCTCCTTCACATTTACACAAATGTGAGAACCACATCCGGTATCTAATACCCATGATGCTGAGATAGAGATATTAGCTTCTATAACGAAAATACCTGAAGCGGAAGTCTTACTTCCCTTCTGCTTCTTTACTTCTTCAAGGTAAACAGGGCAGTTACGTTTCCAATGACCGGACTTCTTGCAATGGAAGCATTGACCTTCCTTTGCAACACCACCTTTGGGTTTCAGCACTTGTGAAGAAGATGCACCAAACTTTTTGGCAAATTTCTTCACCTTGCCCATACCCTTTCCCTTGCTACTTCCAACCATCATAATGCTGTTGGATTTGTTTGCCTTCATCTGTTGCTTAGCTGTTCCTAACATGTTGAGCAACTCAGACAAGGATTTGTCAAGATGATTCATATTCAAGTTTATGACTAATTGGTTGTAACTATCTGGCAACGATTGCAGGACTAGATCAACAGCCAACTCCTTCAAAGGAAAACCAAAACCCTCAAGGCTCTCAATGTATCCAAACATTTTGAGCACATGAGTTCTTACGGGTGATGATTCAGCCATCCTACATTGGAACAATGCCTTAGAGGTCTCATACCTCTCAAGTGTTCGATCACATCGAATGCCCCTAATTTCTCATGTTGCTTCTGAAGCTCAGAGTCCATGGTTATAAGTATAAGGCATGATGCATCCAATGCATCATCAAGATGCTTCTTGTAAGCATCCCTTTCTGCCCTAGAAGCTCTAGGCGCCGGTTCATTTGGAACGGGCCCTTCAAGGTCATACAACTTCTTACCTTGTTTGAGGACTATCCTCAAATTACAATACCATTTTAGGAAGTTATTTCCATTCATCTTTTCCTTCTAAATGACCTATCGCAGTGATATTGTGCTAGTGTTTTGTGCCATGGAACTTCTACAACAATGATCAACTCACACAAATAAGAGTCATGCATACAAAATCATTTAACAAGGAATTCTATTAAATGATACTCCTACTATATAAATCAAGACAACCATATAAGTAGGCCAAGATCCATATTTCACTACTAGATAAGTCAGCTTTGGCTGATCGCTTACTTCATAGCTATTTAGGTAGACAACTCTTGTCAATTACATCTCATGTAACTCTTAGATAGTTGAGTGAACAACACTTGTTCTTGTCTATCTCATAGACTTAGCTCAACTCCTTGCCTCTAAGTCCTTAATCCTATTAAGATGACCTAGTTAAGTTCAACACCATAATAAGCACTTCCGATATTACAATTATCGCGTCGCACCCTTCTAGGATAAACATTGGCACCTTGCTTTTGCAAAACCTACCAAGTGTTGATCTAAGCAATAATGAGTGCTTATCATGGAAGGCAACACAAGAAGAACTTAATATTTTCATCAACATATTATTCCTATGCATCACATGCATGTTCTTGATAAATATATATTGATGTTTGTAAATTTGGAAACTAAAATTACAAGTGAACATCAATGTTTAAACTTGAACATCGATGTTGTGAGAATCTGATTCTCCCAACTATTTGGCCGAGGCTCAAGAACATCGATGTTCAACACTTCAACATCGATGTTTTGAGTAACTTGAACTCCAAACTATTTGGCAGTAGCTCAAGAACATCGATGTTCAACTTTTAAACATCGATGTTTTGTGAATTCTGAAAGTTCAAGATTTTGGCAGTAGCATTTTAACATCGATGTTGAACTTAAACATCGATGTTTGAACTTCTGGAACTCAAGAACATCGATGTTGGAACCTTGAACATCGATGTTTGAACTTCTAGAACTCAAGAACATCGATGTTATGTGAGTTTTGGAACTTCAAACCAATTTGGCCGAGATCAAATAACATCGATGTTTAACTCTTAACATCGATGTTGTTGAGAGTTCTGCATGAGAACATCGATGTTGGTCACACAACATCGAGGTTGTGAAGATTCAACCGAGGCTAAACTTCATCAGAACATCGATGTTTGTCACACAACATCGATGTTATGAAGGTTCGGCCAAGGCTAAACTTCATGCGAACATCGATGTTTGTCTCACAAACATCGATGTTGTGGCCTAGCTGTACTAGAACGACAATCGTTCTATACACAAGCCGACACTCAATTTTTCCTAGTCGAACTCTTCAACATACTGCCATGAACATCTTGATTGATATCTCATACCAATCAAGTGCTTGTTGTCAAAACATTTTTAACAAAAACACAACATCAACATGTACAAAAATCATTTAGCATATTATATATACAAAATGAATTCCAGCATATCACATATACTAGCATGTTCATACTATATCACATATAACATATGAACACATAATTCGGTTTAGCGTTTCACAAGAGGCTCCGCTACCACTGTAAGTAACCAGGTCATGCAATTTCACAATCAAATGCAACTAAATGCACAGCGGAAATCCCGGTACTCATGGAGGATCCATGTGAACAGAGTAAACCGAGTTATAGAAAAACATACCTGGTTCGGTTGAGGTCTTTCACTCAACTTATGATCCGAATCAGCTAGATCCGGACAAAAATCCCGCCCCTCTATGGTATCCACACGAACCGTGATAACTAGTTGGAATCGTCACACGATTACCAACCCGAGCACCCCCAAACTGATGTGCTAGCAGCAGGTTTCAGAAGCTAGAGTTTGTGGTATTTTCTTCTTTCTCAAAGAAGGTGTGTATGGTCTGAAACTCACAAGAACTCTCAAGGCTCAATGCTCTGAAAATTTTCAGACTCAAGTGATGAATCCCCAAAAGCATAATCAGATTATGCTTAGTCTAATCCCACTCACAAAAGCAAGGGACAAAGTGGCCAACACCTTTGGCCAACATGAATAGCTTTTAGCTAATCATGTCTCCACTAACTCTTGGTGGGATTACACATCACATGGAACTAATTATGGTTCAATAAATCAGACATTTAGTGAGCCAAACCAGCCCAAAACGACCCTGGTCCAACCACGGTCTAACCATGGTCCAACCATAAACTCAAATACCTGATTCAACCACGGTCCAACCATGGTTCAACCACCAGCTCGAATCAACGGCTCTAAGTGTGTGACCCTGTAGGCACTTGTAACGTCCGACAATAATTGTAAACTCATTTACAATCATAAGCAAAGAGCGGCGTCTAACAACACATCATTGCTACCCGAACGACAAGATTAGTACTGATTCATATGCCTCGCAAACATGTCATCGTCCCTTCGTCCCATTATTAGGATTAAACACGAGACATGGAATATGTCAATCTCGCATATGTTCAATCTCGGTTTCTTGATCCTCGAGTTAACAACGTAAAACGGATACCTATGATATCACCATATCATAATCCGAGCATGGCCATGCATTTACGGTTCAACTCTATCAAGAAACCATCCGATAATATACCCGTTATATGGGTTGGACGAATCCCCTCTGGATCATACAAAACCCACTACACATTTATCATATACCCAAAGATTATACTAAGGTCTACTCATTTACGAAATAGCCAAGAGTAATATCAAAGTATACGACTCATATGTTGGGAACCTTGATGATCTCAGGTCTAAGGACAATACATATAGGAACCGCTATCGACAAACATATAACGTTCCATGTAGCGTTCTTATGTGGGTCGGTCCAGTCCACAAGTTCTCTAACTTGTACCCGTATGTAGAATTCATATCACATATAAATTCTCAACATACGCTAGTCTTAATTTATTATTACAACCCATCCATAATAATAATCGACTAGGGACATTTAAGAATATAAAATATTCTAGGGTTATAAATATGTGCAAGTGTTTATCTCATAAACGATATTTATTGAAATAACCTTAATGTGTATACATGACTACAAACAATCATCCATTGATTGGCTTTTGGGCATATTACACTAACACTATGGATCCGACCTGAGGAGGAAAGCACCGCCACCTGCTAATATGCTCTCCTAACTGATGAAAACCTTAATAAAGCACCTATAAAAACCCACATGGTCAAGAAAAGCTCGTATTACTTTAACTGAATTAGGTGGTGGAAGTTTCTCAATAATGTCAATTTTAGCTTGGTCTACCTCAATTCCTCGGCCTGAAATCTTGTGTCCAAGAACAATACCTTCTGTTACCATGAATTGGCATTTTTCCCAATTGAGCACCAAGTTAGCAACCTCACACCGTTTCAGCACTGTTTCAAGGTTAGCCAAACAAATATCGAAAGAAGTTCCGTAAACAGAGAAGTCATTCATGAATAACTCCATTATATGCTCGATCAGGTCATGGAAAATGGCCATCATGCAACGCTGAAAGGTGGCAGGGGCGTTGCACAAACCGAATGGCATGCGCCTATATGCGAATGTGCCATAGGGACATCTAAATGTTGTTTTCTCCTGATCACTTGGGTGGACTAGAATATGGAAGAACCCAGAATATCCATCCAAGTAGCAAAAATGTGTATGCTTGGCAAGTCTTTCTAACATATGATCAATGAAGGATAGAGGGAAATGATCCTTTCTAGTGGCCTTGTTAAGTTTTCTGTAATCTATGCACATTCTCCAGCCTGTGACAGTCCTAGTCAGTATAAGTTCATCTTTTTCATTTTTCACTATTATCATACCTCCCCTTTTAGGAACCACATACACTACACTGACCCAAGGACTATCAGAAATGGGATATATGATCCTATCATCAAGCAATTTCAAGATCTCCTTTTTAACCACTTCCCTCATGTTTTCATTTAACCTCCTCTATGGTTTTATTATTGGTTTACTTTCTTCTTCTAAAAGAATGCGATGCATGTAGAGATTAGGACTTATACCTGTCAGATCATCAATGGTATATCCCACTGCCCTTCAGTGCTTGTTTACAATACAGCGTACCTTTTCTTCTTCCTCCCTTGAAAGATCAGTTCCAATGATAATAGGAAATGAGGAAGTTTCAGGGTCCAAGTAGATATACCTGAGCAGGAGTGGTAGAGGTTTCATCTCCACCTTTGATTGCAAACAGATTCTGTGACAGGCTTAGTAACAGGCTCAGCCTGTTGTTCTACAGCATGGGCCTGTTCGTCAGTTTCTAGCACATTTTCCCTTGCCAAAAATTCTGCTACCTGCTGTAGGGTTGTCTCATCTCCATCTGTGAGTCCATTGACTAGGCACCCTAGCAATTCATCTTCATGTGTCTCCATGAGTTGAGACGCCTTGACAAGTACATCAATAGGGTCTGGAACAGCATCTACCATGTAGCACTGTCCTGTTCTAAACTCATTCCTCTGTGTCTTCTGGACATTGAACTCCACTGTTTCTTCTCCTAGTTGCAATGTCAATGTTCCATTTGCACAATCAATCATAGCCCTTGCAGTGGCTAAGAAGGGATGCCCCAAAATGGCCATGGTGTGTTGCCTAGGCTTGAAATATGATAGGGAGTATCTTCTGTCATGTTCATCACCACAAAATCTACAGGGATGTAGAAATTGCCAAACTTGACTGGAACATCTTCCAGCACTCCCACAAGGTATACAAGTGAGCGATCTGCTAGCTGGATTGTCATCCTTGTGGGTTTGATGTCTCCAAGGTTCATGTTTTGAGTGATGGAGAGTGGCAACAGGCTAACACTGGCCCCTAGATCGCATAAAGCTCCTTCAATTTTCTTGTCCCCGATGTTTAGAGGAATTGGGAAGCTTTCTGGTCCGAGCATTTTCTGGGCGGATGGTGCTGAATGAGAGCGCTCCCCTGGGCTGTCATGGATACGGTCTCAAAAAGGAACATTAACATAAAGCTTACTCAGCATTTCCTTGAACTTACAGAATTGCTTATTCAGTTTGGATTTGTGGTACACTTCTGGATATGGGAGAGGAGGTTGATAGGATCGGATAGTCTGGGCCTGTTTCTCAACTCTTTTCGTGCTAACAGACTCACCCACAGGCTCAGCCTGTGTTGGCACTATTTGCCCTCGGCTGGATGTGTGATGCTGGCCGTTCCACAGCCTCAGGTTGTTTTGGCACTGTGCCTCTTAATTCCTTCCCACTTTGAAGTGTCACAGCCTTGCAATGCTCATTCCTTGGATTTTCTATTGGTTTTCTCGGAAGAGCTACTTGTTGAGTGGTAGTCATCGAGGCTTGTTGAGTAGTTTGATTCTCGAGGATTCTGTTGTGGGATTTGATTTGACTAATCTCCTCGCTTATCTTGTTCTGGTTCTCCAAGATGGAAAGCAGCATGATTATTATGTCGGTGTTGTTGCCTTGCTGTCCTCCTTGGTTCTGTCTTTTGTACTGGGGCTGTCCACCTTGATTTTGTCGCTGGAACTGGGGTTGTGGTGGAATTCTTTCCTCATTTGGTGTCTTCCAGGAGAAATTTGGATGGTTCCTCCAAGATGGATTGTAAGTGTTTCCATACTGGCCTTGCCTCTGTTGGATGTAGTGAGCCTGTTCAAAATCACATTCAGTGAAGAGGGGGCAACTGGACGTGTTGTAAGATCCTCCACATCCTTCACAGTTTGAGGCTGTTGATGTGGCTGCCTTGACTTGAGCAGCCCCTAATTGCTTTCTGAGGGCTTCTATTTCTGCCTCTAGCTTGGTTACTCGGTCTACTCTAATTATTCTAGAAGCCTTGACTCCCCTGATTTGAGTTTTCCTTTTTGACAGGGCTTCAAGAATGGTTATTCCATCATTGTAGTCTTTGTCCAGAAATGAACCATTAGCCATTTTGTGCAGAGTATTTTGATCTTCATCACTTAGGCCGCAATAGAATAGTTCAAGTTGTACGGCCTTATCAATTCTGTGGTTTGGGCTTCTCCTCAGTAATCCTTTGAAGTGCTCCGAAGCATCACGAATTGATTCATCATAGCACTGGGAAAAGCCGATGAGCTACTGCCTTAGATTTGCAGCCTTGCTTGATGGATGATACTCTTTCAAGAAAGCCCTGACCAGACTGTCCCAGTCAGTAAAGTGGCCTGCTTCATGGTTGTAGAGCCACTTGAATGCTGCATCTCTGAGTGAGAATCGGAACACTCACATGTACAGCTGCTTCTTGGTCATCCCTGTTATGTTCACTGTGCTGCACACTCGCTGAAAGTTCTGCAAGTGCAAGTTTGGATCTTCTGAGGGTAAGCCTCCAAATGTGCGCCTCTCCAACAGGCTGAGCAAGTTTGTTATGATTTCATAGGGGGCGTCTACATCTTGAATGGAAATGCTGTTGTGGATGATGGTGGTTGGTGGTTGTAGGAGCTATGACATGGGGATGTAGGGTCGAATAGGCTGAGCCTGTTCCACCTCTGGGTGTGCTCCTTGATTGAGTCTGTCCGCCATGTTCTGCTGTTTCTCCTTGTTTTTCTTGCGAATCTGGTGGGCCACCTTTTCAATCCACTGGTGGAAGGTCAGAGTTGACTGCTTGCTCCTGGTTTAGGGCATGCACCACCTAAAAACCTCAAACTTGGAGAAAGAAAGGTTAAGATTACAAAAAGCCTAATAAGCCAAAAATAAAAAGCAAAAGAATCAAGCGCCAATCCCTGGCAACGGCGGCAAAAACTTGATACGTGCTATCGGCAATGGATTCCTTCAAGTGCACAAGATTGTTGTAGTACTTTATCAAGGTCGTATCCACAGGGGCTGGGTTGAGTCTGTTACCCTTCAAATAGACAAATTAGGCTTGAAAACATTTAAACAGAAGTGGATTTTTGTGTGAATGGTAATTAAAATGTAAACTGAGCAGTAAAGTAAATGTAATAGCAGATTTTGATTAGAGAGAGATCAGATTTGGTAAATATTTAGGCATCCGGGGTTCACATGTCCTGTTTATGCCTTAAATTGCTCAACAGCCTCACAAATAGGCTGAGCCTGTTTGACGGCCTGTGTCTAATAGGATGTCTTGAAGGGGCTCCCAACCTAGTGTACTATGAACGGCTTTCGATCTTATTGATTGTTCCCAAAGTTTCCATCTACCCCCTGTCACTAGAATAGACATTCACTTAAGGGTGAAGTTTAATGCTGGTGCTAATACCCACAGTCTCTCCCTATCTTCTTTCGAATGGCTAAGGAGTGAAGGCTGGCTATTGTTGTTCTAGCATACTTGGCTTCTCCTTTCGGTCCTTCACCATGCTGCTACTTTATTAAATGAAGCTTCCCAATAGTCAATCAAGATTCAAATTAGAAATTATATTATCTTCTTGACTATACTGGGACAGGCTGAGGCTGTGCCTGGGCCTGTTGACAGCAAAAGGTCAATTATAAAGGTTGATTCTTGTAGGCGCTCTCAACCTATACTGCACCCACTTGCTTTCACTCACAGGTGCCTCCCATGATTCTCACTCTCCTATTGCTTTCACATCGTGTTAGAACCTATGTCTTCATGGTTCATTCATTACAGGTTTTGATAAATGACAAACCAAGATCATAACCAAGATGAAGCAAAAAGAAATCAAGCAAACAAGTACTCAACCAAAGTGATCAAGAAATCAAGTGAAGATATGATCAAGAGTTGAAGTGCAAAGAAGAGCAAGAGATGTTTGGACCCATTTGTACAAGGTAAAACACTCAACTTCTCTTAGGCATTGGCTCAAACAAAACACATTTCAATCATACAATTCATAAGCATGCTTTCAAACATAAAGTTGTGTTTTTAGTCCAAAACATCGATGTTCTGTCACCAAACATCGATGTTCTGTTTTTCCAAGTTTTTTCAAATATTGGCAGTAGCTCTAAAACATCGATGTTGGATTATAAAACATCGATGTTCTTGTGACCGTTGGTCAAAACATCGATGTTGTCATTGAAACATCGATGTTGTGATTTCCTCAATGTTTTCCAAAATTTGGCAGAAGCGGAAAAACATCGATGTTCTACTGGAAACATCGATGTTCTAACAATTGTCATACAAGTTGAATTTTGGCAGTAGCCATAAAACATCGATGTTTGATTTTCAACATCGATGTTCTTGCATAACCCCTTTTTCATCATATTTTTGCGAAGCATAAATACATCGATGTTTGATTTGAGAACATCGATGTTGTATCTTAGAACATCGATGTTGCTCAGACAAACATCGATGTTCTACTAGCCGTTGGAGCAATAATTTAAAATTGCAGGCTAAAACATCGATGTTTAAAGAGAAAACATCGATGTTGTGCCGTTATAGCAGACAACTTTTCAGCATCCACTATACTTTGTTTAAAGTTGTTTTCTTGGGTGGATTTCAAACGGCTCCATGACTTTTCAGAGCTACATATTGAGCATTTTCAGCTATGTTTCAGAACCAATCAACTCTCTATTCATTCATCATTCATTGCAAAACAATCATTCAAGTTTAAGAGCCAATTCCTTTGAGACTATTGAGAGTTGCCTTATTAGAGCTTAATTGTAACTCATACCCACTCTTGAGAGAGTTTTTGTTTGAGTAATCTTTATAGTGTTGTTCATACACTGAAAGGGAGGTTTGTTCCCTTGTAGCTACTCATAGGAAGAGTGATTTTCTTTCCTTGAGAGAAGTCTTGAAGTGAGGTATCTTCAAGCAAGTGTGTAGGATTCTTGTGATTAGAATTCCTAGGCTGTAAACGGTTTGTTAAGCACCCGGAAGCTTAACGGTAGATAGTGAACTCTTCAAGTGTATCTTGAAGGACTGGATTAGCCACAAATTAGTTGTGTTGTGAACCAGTATAAAAATCTCTTGTGTCCTTCTATTTTTCAATTCCGCACTTCATTTCCTGCAAAGTTTTTAATTTTCGGTCATAAGCTATTCACCCCCCCCCCCCTCTAGCTTAAGTCTATTGTTTCTAACACATCGGTCAAATACAAGGGATTAAGATTGGTGTTGAGGCTAATTCCTCAATTAATTTCTAACTTTTGTCAAAACCTAAAAACTAAAGGTTGGTTGTTGTTGTTCTAGTAGCTATGGTTTCTCCTTTCGGTCCTTCACCTAGCTACCTGTAATCATGCATGAATTTGATCAAGATTCATACATGGAGCAAGCATGCAACAACCAAAACAAGAAAGGCGGGTTAAGAACATAAGATGAGCAATTTATTGCAATAAATTCAGAGACATGTTCACCCCTTCAACCTAAGAAGGGGTTGTTTAGTTCATAATCAGAATTACAAAATCAATGGGGATAGGAAATGGCATAATGTTTGGAACAATCTGGAGGTTAGGGACAACACGATTTCTGCTCAGAATGGCTACAGAATCGTGTTTCCCTTGGACCCTTGATGTTTCTGGATCCTACCTTTGTTCAAGAAATTTCTGCTGGTTTATGGGTGTTCTTATCGATGGGTTCAACTCCCCATTTTCCATCTTTCTTCCTTCTATTTACAGACGTGACCCCTCCTCTTCTTTCTTTCCCATTTGCTGGAAGGTATGGGAGTTGGGCAAGTTGGATTTCAGTTGCCATCACGTTCTCAGGATAAAAGCCATGGGAAGCGTGATGATAGGGTGCAATTTGCTGGCCTGCAGGCTTTTTAGGAGTAATTGGAGGGAAAAATGGTCTTTTGAGTGGGCATTCCTCTGGGCATTATCATTCCTGCCTGTCAAAAGGTTTTTTGAAACACTCAGAATGTGCTTTGCAGGCTCCATGTGCGGGATGAGCAAGTGGTGCAGTTTAATATTATTCTTGCAATCTTCTGGGTTCAGCAAGACGCACAGGCTGAGCCTGTGCTTGGGTCTGTTTGCAGTTCTCCTTCGACTTCTCCTCCAATTGATCTCTGCCTCTTCTGCTGATAATGAGGTGTCATAAGTAGTCCTTGGTTAAAGGTGAGGACAATGAATTTCAGTGGAAATCCTGTGATTTGAAGATGGTTTGAGGCCTTCAATTGAATTCGCGATGAACAACAGCCTCAGGGACAGGCTCATAGGTTCCGAAACAGGCTTATGCTGTGCTTGAGACTGTTTCTCCAAATTTTTCAATGAAATTCTCCTGAATTGATCGAAATGCACCTGAAATCACTAATCATACAGTAAGAGATGGAATTTGGAGGAACATGGTGGAATATTGCATAGAAGGCATATAATCATAACGAAAAGAGAACAAATTATGTCCAAAATCATGTCCGAAACTATGCATATTTCACATGTATCAAGCATCTCAACACCTCAATTTATATAATTTATACGGTTATCTCATTATACACCAAGACTGTTATAACCCGAGTATCATGGACAGTAATGGCATACCAAGGTTTATGAGTCCTCACCTGGAATTGTTAGAATATCTTGAAAAAACCGGCATATATTCAGCTACACCATATGTATATCCATTGCCTAAAAAAATAGACACATGTGCCATAAGATGAATGCATGCACACTAAGTAGGCACTACTAAATTACGAGTAACAACCTGACATGTCATAAATAAAGATTAGGATCCATTTCTAATTAGTCTTATTAGGAAGAAAATTGTTTGAAATTGGGACCCACTTTAGAATCTTGGAAACGGCTTAGGGTGCATAAAAGTCAAGGACATAATTATTTAACTCCATTTGAGTAAGGGCACAAAGTCAGATATGTAAAACCAGCGTGAATTAAGACATTATATGACTTCATTGGAAACCAACTGTTTTGAAAACAAATTATAATGTTGATGATTTATGCTTAAAAGAAGTTGATTACCACAAAACCAGAATACTCAAATGCCCAGAAACAAAAGACCATGAATGATAAATAATTAGAACAGCAACCAGTTCAAAGTTACATGAAACGATAACATCCGGGTCATCACCTGTTAGAAAAGTTCTGCCCGAGTCTATGGAGTAGCAGATCCCCGGAGTAGACCCGACACCCGGAGCAGACCTGACTCCACCGTCCGCCATTAGCACGATTAGACCCGTCAGAGGAACACAAAGCAACCCATCAACAACCAAACGAAAAGAAGAGGGCAGGAGGGAAAAGAAAGAAGCAGCCGATAACTCACCCGACGAGACTAGGGCGGCGACGCGAAGGAGCAAGTTGCGGCCTCACCCGAGTCGAACTCGCTCGACCTCCTTCCTTCGACTTCTGTTGGTGGACGGCGATGACAAACACGAACGGCGGCGCAGCATGAAGAAATGGGAAGCAACACTGTGGAGGCGCGAGGAGGAGAAGAAGAGGTTGGGTTGAAAGAAAAGAAAGGAAGGAGCGGCCGCCGGTCGAGGAGAGAGAAGGAGCAAAAAAAGAATGAAGAGAGAGGGGAAAAGAGAAGTTTTTATACCTTAGGGTTAGGGTTGATTTCGGTCGGGACCAAAACGACGTTGTTTTGGTCCTAGGCGCGGTCAGCACTCTTCCCTTGGTCAAAACAAGGCCAAACCTTGAGTTTCATGCCTTTGCTCCCTCAAAATGACGTAGCATCAGGCAAAACTACATCGAGCTGTGTGTTTCTCCTTCAAACACAAATTAATTCCTCAACCTTAATCTGATATAGGATTAAACCACATAAAATAAATATTTCCAATCTTAACAAACACACGGAAATTATACAAGGGTAAAATTGGAAATAAAATTTCAAAAAATTTTTTCGAAAATTCTATAAAGATTAAATATTGAAAATCGGGGCGTTACAGTTTGACTATGAACCAAGTTGATGGGCCAAGCCGGTGAGCCAAACTGATGAGCTGAATCAGGAAACCAAGTTGAGTAGCTGAGTCGAGTTGCTGACTTGAGATGCCGAGCTGGGAAGCCAAGGAACTGGGATGCAAAGCTGAGCCGAGCTGATGAGAGTTGAGTATTCAAGCTAAGACAAACCAAGGGGTGCTTCCCATGGGAAGAAATGTAGATCCCAATTTTGGGGGAGAAACAATGAAGAAGAACGCGGGAAGAAGATGAGGTGAGATGAGGTGACCTAATTGTCCTTCTGCAAGGACGAACATGTGAGCCCTGGCTTTTGTCTCTGAACCAAGTTGAGGAGCCAAATTGAAGAGTGAAGCCAAGGAGCCGAACTAACAAGCCAAGTTGATGAGCAGAGCTGAGGTATCGGGTAAAGACATTGCCATTGGGCCTTCCTAATTGAACAAGAAGTGAGCCCCAACAATTGGGGGACGATGAAGATGACAGTGGAGATGATGCATTCCAAGGGGTGAACAAGAAGTGCAAATGTGAGTCAACTGGAGATCATAGACCGAATCGCTAAGTACGGATAAAATGATAGTCATGAATTGGGAGAGGCGATGTAGTTGCTCTTTAAAGTCTAGAAGTTGAGTTGAGTTAAAAGGGGCAATAATTAAATTCTACATCCAACAATCAACAGTATCATTGTTTGTGTTGGCCTAATCATGGGCTAATCACCTCTTAAGCATAATTAGTGAAACTAACCATGTTTAGTAATGGTTTGGAATTAATTTTGATGATTAACAAACTGCTAGAAAAGAATGCTTTGTATATTTTCTTGTGTTGATTTTAGTTTATAGGAGAAATTTGGTAAAACCATATCTCAGAAACATGCCAGATGTTTTTTGTTGCAACCATTTCTGCGAGCTGTCACTATCAAACTTTCCAGCAACTTGCATGTGGTCCTCCAGGAATTTAAATCCCACTTCCAACGTTCAGAATTGGTGAACAAGTAAGAGAAAAGGTTTAAAAATGTGCGACAAATATTCTCTCTCACCTACCATGAAGATGGTCCCCTTGGTAGTCCAAATTTGCCGAAAATAGAAACACTATGCAACTATGGAGATGCAACTTTCTAAGTGGTCCTCACACATATTTCTAACGTTCAAGATTAAAGAGCAAGTAAGAGAGATGTTCCAGGAGATATTATCTCTGAAAGGTGGTGGTCCAAACTTTACAAAAATAGCAATATTTCGTGACCAAGGAGTTGACATAAAGAAGTGGCCCCAACTTGGAGTAATTGTGAACTCATGCCAACTTGGAAATGCAAGGAGCCATTAAGGAGCCGTTGGAAGACTTCCCCCAAAGACTCAGAAGTATATAAGAGGACTCACAACACTTCTAAAAGTTATTCCAGCCACTTTGAAAGGTTCTATGCTTTGATGATATGGTTTTTACTGGAACCAAATCTCTGAAAAATTTTATATTTCAAATTGAGCTTACCTTATGAGAATCTTCAGTGCTGAACCCTTTTAAAATACCTCATAAGTGAGTGACTCCTGGGGTTATCTTGTTGAGGTGATTATGACCAAGACATGGATTAGTTTTGCTAGGAACTCATAGCTAGGATTAGCTTTTGAGGGTAGGTTTGAAGCTTGAGCCTTGGGAAAGATTTTGGTATAGGTTAGAGGGTGAGCCTTGGGAAAACTCTTGTAAAGGTTAGAGCTGAGCCTGTGAAAAGCTTGAGTGTAGGTTAGAGCTGATCCTGTTAAAAGCTTAGGTTAGAGCTAATCCTGTAAAAGCTTGTAAAGTTTAAGGTTGAACCCGTAAAAGCCTAAATATAGTGAGTGTTTGAAATCCTAAAGGAAGGAACCTTTAGGTGGTGGAGTACATAGTGAGGGGGAACCACTCGAAATCTTTTGTGTTAGCTCTTCTTCCCTATCTTATTCTCAAGCTCATTTCAAATTACGCACTCACTCTCCCAGAATCTGGTTTCACAAAAACCAGATTTCCCTAAACTCGAAAAAGTATCTAAGCCTAATTCACTCGCCTCACCCCCCATCCTCTTAGGCACTTTTGGGCCAACAATTGGTAGCGGAGCTACGTCCTCAGTGCAAAGGAGTAACACCCAGAGGCAAAGATGATGGCTTATGAGGGAACAAGCATCAACAAGGCATCCCAATTTAATTGTGCCAAATTTGACTATTCAAAGGTCAAGATGAAGAAACATTCCAAAGGAAGGAATCCCAAGGGAGTAAAGATTGATGAATCCAAGAAGGTTTCTTTGGTGTGTTTTGGATGCAACCGAACAGGGCATATCAAGTCCGATTGCACGTACCAAAAGAAGGGGACATATGATTCTTCAAAAACCAAAAAGAAGAATGTTATGGTTGCTTGGGATGATTCGGATTCTTCAAAAGAATCAGACATAGAGGAGGCAACAAATCTATGCTTCATGGCTCATGGAGAATCTTAGGTAAATGACTCTCTTGATTTCACTTTTGAGGAGCTACTAGAAGCATTCAGTGAATTGCATGATAATTATAAGCTAGTCCTTTAAGAAAATTAAGAAATATAAGAAACGAGTTGATATTTTTGAATCAAATGCTGAAGCTCACAAAAATTCTTCTAAGAAAATTGATCATGCTCATTCTTATGCATTAAAAATCTGTAAAGATTTGAAGAGTGAAAAACTTGTTGTGCAAAATACTCATGATGAGCTTGAAAAAGAATATTGTTTGTAGTATTGCTATGTGTGATAAGTTGGTAAAGGAGAATCATGAACTTAAGAAGGATGTTGAGGATCTGAAATGTTCTCTTGAGCAGTTTAGAAATGGAACAGATAACCTAAATATGTTGGTAAGACATCAAAGGCATTCATTGCAAAAAGAAGGAATAGGAGCTACACATGTGGTTTTTAATAAACCAAATCCATCTATGCATTTTGTTAAGGCAGGATTTAATATGCCATATAAACCAGATACTACTGATGTGGTTTTTAGCAAATCATATCAACTTGTGAAAACGGTTAAGACAATGAAATGCCCGTAACCCAAAAATAACCAATATAATTACTTATAACATGTGAAATGACCAAACTGTCCTTCTGTCCCTTGGTTACGGTATAACCACATAATGACCTGAGAAAACAATATACATGCCAAGGCAATCAAAACTATGTCCAAACAAAAACCAACTCAATGCGAGCCCAATTTCCAACACCGGCAACATTAGCCATGACACAACCACCATCAATTTTATTATAAATTATATAATAAATTATTCTAGGTAAATGAGTATGCAGCAGAAGACAAAATAACATAAGAAATATGAAAGTAAAGCACCCGATGGATCCGACTCGACGAGAGGAAAACACTGCCACCTGCTGATATGCACCACTATTCAACGAACAGTTAACCTGTAAAAGACGTGAAGGGTGAGACCAACCACTGTCTCACCATAAATAGATAAACCACGATATACACATGTACAAGTCAACCACGAATACACTAGTAATGGAAATAAAATTCACAGTGCACAAAGAATGTCATCAACAGTGCACATCACAAGTCATCAACAAACTTTTATCCGACGTATGTACTTCATCATCTTACTATGAACATAATTCTTCAGTTTTATAAGGGTTGTATATTTTATTATTCTGGCCCTCTACTGTATGCGTCAGGCACGATAGCGACTGGCCAACTCCCAGGGCATATACCCAAACATAAACCATATACATATATCAGTACACCGGAATGGGTAAGTTCTGACAAGTGAAAAACCACTAACAACCAAGTGGCCGACAGCTCTAGGAGGGGTGCTCTCCTCAAAGAATACATAATACAAGAACCTTGGGGCACACCCGTCTATCCTCAAGTCGCCGGCTCTGTGAGGGGTGCTCTCACCAAAAGAGTAGATAGTAACAAATAACCAAGGGGTACACCCGACGATCCCCAAGGCGCCAGCTCTGTGAGGGTTACACTCACTAATATACTATTAAGGGGCGTACCCATCTATCCCCTCATCGCCGTCTCTGTGAGTACAACTCACTATAAATACAGGACCCGAGGGGTACCCTCTCCCCCTCTCGGTGCTACTGGTCTACAGCCCCACAGCTGAAATTATTTATCTTTTAGTTTACCAACTTAGTAAGTTGTTAATGTATTATGTATAAAGTAGTTATATGCTCTTTAACAATTCTTGTATCATGTGTGCTCCTTTTCTATAAGTACTTCTCATGTACTCAAAACATGATGACAACCATCATAGGTACCCTATCATATAATTTGCACACAATAAGAAAACATAACACTAGCATGGCAACCAGAGCAGACAAAAGCGTACAACACAACAAGCACCGAAACAAACAACATTTGATAGAAACAAGAATTTATCACGTCATTTACCCATGACCATCAGCCAGAGCATTGTGGGCAGCAATGGCATACCAGAGTTTGTAAGTCCTCACCTAGGCCAAAATAATTATCTCGGAAACAGACACTTGCTTTTGCCCCATCGACATTTGCTCCTATAATGGTAGCAAGGTACAATCACATACAATGCGGAAACAACAACGGTACTGCATCACTTAATTTGCAACGATAACTACACATAGATAATGAACATCTTACACGTTACACTATATAGAAAGGACCACCTAGTACAGTTACAGTAGTCATATAGAAACTCAGTTGGAAACTAAAACCATTTAAAAGGAGCCGCCAAATTAATCATGTGTACAAGCCCTGACCTGCAGCTCTAAGTTCAAGAATAATGTTAATCAAATAGCTAGTGTGGTATTAATTTCTTTTAAAAAACTCTTTGCATCATCAATAGATTGAAAGCAATTTAAATGCCACAGATATGATCAAACGACGCAAGGGTTTATGAATATATGTCCACAATTGCCACCTAACAACTAGGAAAAATTAAGTAATGATTTAATGAAAACGGCACTGGACACCAATTCACACAAAGACTATAATGCTTCCTTAAGATTTAATCTGTAAGAAACGCCCTTAAGTTGCACAACCACGTGCTTTGCCAAACCAACACTTTCAAGACAAAAAGACATGTTCTATTAGTACATAATCGACTCGTGAACACCAATTAAATAATTTGCAAGCCATTTTGGTTATGAATATAGGGAAAACAATTAATACAGCTTAAACAAGTAAGACCCAGAAAACTACTTTAGAAAACAATCTACTGACTTAGTATATTTACTGTTCTTCGATTGCTAACCCATTGTGCCACTTACTGTCAAATCCCAAAATAACAACACGACCACATTATAGTCCAGGTGCCATCAGCAAGGTCAACCGGACCATTCGCAATTCAGCCCAAAACTCAAATAAACAAACCCAAATTAAAATTTTACAGGAACGAGTTCTTACCATTCCTAGGTTTAGCCAGCAGCAATCGAGGTACAACAAGTGAACTTTATTGGGTAAACCACCAAATCCAAAAACATCCACAACCCGATTAACAAATTCAAACAACCCATAGTTCACGGCAACACACCATCACCACCTCGTCCACCGTCGCCGTACCGATCCACCCAAACCCCAGAAAACAAAACTCGATTAGGATGAAGCCCAGGTATAAACTAGCACAAGAGAGAAAAATCCAAAGATGGAAGAAGAAAAGAAAGCGGAGCAAGAAAAGAGACAGGGAGGATTTGGCGGCTTACCCAAAGGCGGCGACATTTCAAAATTGCCCCTCGAGCCACCGCTCACAGCGAGGTCGAGCCGGCTGCAATGTCCAAGTGAATCAACCTCCGCGGTATCCTCCTGCCCAATTGTTGACAGAAGATGGTGTAAGGCAACGGCGGCGACGTCTCCCACACAACGGTTCAACGACGGCTGCCTCACAAGTCACGCCTCAGCTTCTCCATGCTAGGACCCTAGTGCGACGCGACCCAAACCAACAATAGAGAGAAAGGGGAGTAGAGAAATCATGGCAGCAACGTTGGCGACTGTGAACACCCAAATTTGACCCACGAATATTTCACTAAAATTTGATTCTAAACATGCTTAAGCTTAAGGTTAATGAGACGATTTGATTTTGAGTTAAGGCATGATAAGAATTTAACTTAGTGGAATTAATGTATTTTGATAGCCTAAACCTTCATGCACTTAAATCCTAGGATTAATGAGATGATTTAACCTTAGGATAAAATATATAAGAAGGTTTATTTACATTGAAATGCATTTCATGGCTTGGGCTATTTTCAGTTGTTTTTAACCCAATTATATTGAGATGATTTATTTTTGGGTTAGGAATAGGCTTAAGGGTCCAAGTTAATTCTCCAGAGTTTGTCCAGCCCATTAACACATTTCTTGTAGGTTAATTTTGGCTCTGATTTTCCATCATTTAATTAAATTTTGTGTTTTTCGTATGATTTTAGGTGTTAATCTATAATTAATTGATTATGGAATGATTTAGGGGAGTGCTAATCAAGTAATTGAATGATTCTGGGTTGATTACACGGAAGGATCAAATCAGGCCTGAATTAGGGAGATTGGGGGCTCAAAAAGGAAAGAACGGGTGACACGTAGGGTGATCGGCGGTCATCTCGTGACGACCGACGGCTGCCGGGAGGCATTCACACATGACCGCCGGCATGACCGCCGGCAATGGCGGTCATCACTCCCCAGAATCCCCGATTTTCCCGATTTTTTTTTCTAATTTGATCCTACGCGGTTTTAGACCAGATTTTCGGGCATAATCTTCACCATTAAGCAGGTCCACGCCCCTAGGCTTCCCAGAACACTATAAATAGAACCTCCCACACACATTTCAAGGGGCACACAACATTCTACACATACACATCCATCAGCTCTTGTTCCTTGGAGAAACTCTACCTCTCCAAGTTCAGAAATATTTTCTGAGGCAGAAACTCTGGAGGATTTTCATGGGGAGCACCAGCAGTAGTCCAGCAAGGAGGAATCAAGAAGAGGATCAACCATAGAGCTAAGAAGTGGCAAGAAGGTGGGTGTAGCACTCAACCCATTGCAAGGAGCTAGAGGAGGGCAACCGGAGGTAACACTAAACCTTTATTGATTGTTCTTGTGTGATTATATGTTGATGCTTTTAATGATTTAAGTTGCCATTGAGTGCCATGTTTAGAACTACGTGGCTTTGACCCCGATCACTCGGGTACGTAGGTAGTCTCGGTTTCACAACGGGATGCAAACCAAGTCTTCTTCTCCCCCCTTTTTTTATTTTCCACACTTTTGCATACTTGCACAAGGCACACTTTTCTCTTCAATTGCACAAGGTTTCTATCCAACACGGATGGGTGCCTAACACCTTCCCATCCGTGACGAACCCCCGATCCCATGTCTTTGATCTGCCGTGACTGGTTGCCTAAGGAGTCATTTAAGGGGCTTTCCTAAGTTTTGTCCCTAATAAAACTTGGGTGGCGACTCCAATGACATGGGATAGACCCGAGGAAGAAGGTGATAAGGAATAGGTGAGAAGGCCCAAGTGATTTTGGGTCGGGTTCTCACAGTTGGCGACTCCGCTGGGGAAGTAGTGGGTTCAAGAAACCTTGTGCAATAGTTGAGTTTTGTATGCCTTTTTACTTGTCATCATAAGTGCCTTGCATTCATGATGATTGATGTGAAGCCTCTACCGTAAGAGGGCGAGGGAATCCGAGTCCACCACACGCTTTCTTTAAGCGATGGCGGCTTGAGTGAACCCATTTCTCGATGCTTAGCAATGATGGGGATTAACTGGCCTTGGACCTCACGCGATATCCATTATCACATGTGAGTAGGTCAACCTATTCCCTAGCGGCAATCTCTTAGCCCCCCAACCAGCTGCATACCCTGAGCATCTCATGCATTAAGAATCAATACGTGGTACGTGCATTTTACGTGACTGTTGTGAATTCAAGTATGTATAGATAGAGTGCCTTTCGATTTGAGAAAACCAGAAACCAAAAAAGAAGAAAAAGGTTTTGTATGCCGAGATGAAAGACCCACGGGTACCCGAAATCTTTACACATACCCTTTTGGATTCTAGGACAACATGACTGAGATTGGGGCCGAAGAATTGGCTATGATTAGGGAGACACATGCCATGCTAAGGGATCCTGACACGGTAGAACTATTGCAAACCCTGAAGAAGAAGAAGATGTTGTCCCTTGGAGGCGATGAGGGACAAGGTTCGAAGATGGGAGTCAAGAAAAAGGAGTGGTCGATGACAACAACGACACAGTGACGCAAAAGCCCAAGGATGACAAGGAGAGACTTAGGGTATTGGAGGAAATGGTGAAGAATATCAAGCTGAAGGAAGATGATTGGAACTTGGATCGTCTGTCATTATTCCCCTGTGCTCGCTTGCCCAAGAAGTTCAAGATGCTAACATAGAAAAATTCAATGGCACCGGGTTCCCGAGGACATTTGAAGATTTATGTAAGGATGCTACAACTGATGGGAGTGGGTAACGAGCTAATGGCCCAGTTGTTCCAATGGACCTTGTCAGGCGCCGCCTTGAAGTGGTTTATGACCCTAGATGAATCGAAGATAAGTTAATGGGAGGATATGTGTGTCATATTTATGGGATAGTACAGTTACAATGTCGAGGTAAACGTGACCAAGAGGGATCTAGAGACAACTAGGCAAGAGGCCCAAGAGACGTTCTCAGCCTTTATCACGAGGTGGCGTAACAAGGCATCATTAATGGTGAATCGACCTCCACAAGAGGAGCAAGTGAAAATGGTGATCAAGAACCTCCAACAAATGTATCATGATCGCATGATTGGCAATTATTATGCTGATTTCAAAGATCTCATTGGGGCAGGGACATAGTTGGAGGATGCTACTGTCTCCGGCAAGATCAAAGTAGCGGTGGACACTACTACCCCTAGGCGTAACTTTAGCTCAGCACAAGGAAACAAGCTCGTTGAAGTAAATCATGTGATTACCCAGGCACCGGTGCAAGTTGGATCGAAGTTTAGGGAATTCACCCCTCTTCCTATGTCTTTGGGAAAGATGTTTAAGAAATACATGAAGGTAAACCTGTTGCAGCTTTTAGAGCTGAAACCTGGGTTTTCGATTAGAGGTGACCGGAATAAGTTTTGTGAGTTCCACCAAGCGGCCGGGCATGCCACAGACGATTGTTTTAGACTCCGTTGCGAGATCCAGTATCTGGTAGAACAAAATGAGATAGTCTTGCCCTGAAGGATGTAGAGGTGTGAGATGGCTGATAAATAGTAGTGTTTGCTATGTTTGAAAGAAGTGTGAGTTTTGCTCATCGTTTTCATGACTTTGCTTTTGTGTCACGTTGTCACTTAATCAATAAAATGTACCTTTTCTTTCCTATCTCGATGATTGCATTTCATGATTTAGAAAGTGACATAGTTTATGCTAAGGTGAACAGATTTTGCAAACATCTCAAGTTTGGCTTGCCGAATTTCTAAACGGATCAATTCGAAGTTAAGCCATTGAAACCCAGCTCATCAGTATGGCTCCACATTAGATTCTAGGATCTCAATCAAGGCCGTAAGAAAAGAAGCCTCATGTCTTAGAAATAAAGTAGTGCTTGAAGCACAAACCCTTGGCTAATGTGGAGCAGCCGCACCTAAAAACCCTGAACTAAACACCAACCCTTAAACACATTCTTCACCAAAGACTTGAGAGGAGAAGTTTTCTTAAAATAGCCTTATTTTGGTCAATTGGGAAGAATTATGAAACGTGAGACATTTGGCCCATGTTCACCTAAACTATGGGGACCTGATTTCTTAAACATAGCACCCAAAAAAAAAAGAGAGAAAAGAGAACACCTTCTAGATCACCAATCCAATAAAAACAACAGGTTCATACATTTCCCTTTCACAAAGTTCACATATAAGTGGGGACTTGAATTTCAATCAAAGCAAGTTTTTTAAGCGAAGGTGTTCCTATGTATGAAAAAAAAATCAAAGAGAGTGTTATGGTTAGGAATACGTAGGCAGCCTAAAACAAAGGTGCGGTCAAAACTGGAATCCCCTCCCTTTCCAAGTCAAACTTCCTTGATAAACTAAGCTTTGACACCTGTTCTACCAAAGGTCCATCCATTTAACCAAGAATTGATCCGTCACAAAATGTTTACAGTCACCTTAGTATGAATGAAATCATAGACTACTTTTTGACATGCATAGAGAGGAGTCCCAGTACATTAGAAAAGTGTGAAAGACATAGGAGTAAACAAGGAAAAAAACACATAGTGATCATTATCTAAGGGCTTAGCAGCAGTATGAATTGTGGTTTCATGTACCTCTACAAGGTACGACTAGAACGACATCATCTACCCCCGTGGCTCGAAATCATGTTTGGACATTTAAAGGATGCCTTTCCTTGGCTAGTATACTTTCTCACGAGAATCCTCACTCCTCTTGGCCATAGAATTATTCCAACGAGTAGTGAAGGAGGTTCCTGGGTACCCCAAGACTTGTCTTATGGAATCCTAGACTCGGTAAAACCTGAAGAAAGGAAAGAAATACCCAAATCCAATTTCGTAAAAGAAAAGAAAAGAGAGAGAGAGAAAGAAACCCTTCCTTGAGAACCGAGAGGCACTCATATATACATTGCCTGGATTTATGATATTTTGCATGTAGGCCCCATTGGACACAAAATTGATATGTTATTGTTATGGCCATTCCTGAGAAGATGTAAGGCCCAGTTTTTTATAAAGTTGATGTGTGTTTTCTTGGGCTTTTTCAATAAAACGAGTTGTAAGGCCCAACCTTTTTTGTGAAATGATGCTAGGGGCATGCAACCCCATGAAGTGAATTGTGTGATTTTCGGGGCATGCTACCCCATTAGAGTTAATATCTGATCCTAAGGGCATAGCTGCCCATGTTTCTTGGAATAAATGCACAAAGGGCATAGCTTTCCTGGTTTTTCAAACTTGAATAAGGGGCATAGAAGCCCTAATTTTTGAAAGTTGAACAAAGGGCATAGCTGCCTAGATTTTTGAAAATGAGGGGCATAGCTGCCCTAATTTTATGATGTTGAGAAGGGCATAGCTGCCCGCATTTTCAAAATTGATTACGCCATGGGCATACCTGCCCGATTTTTTTATTTAAGTTTATCAAGGGCCCAACTGCCCAAGTTTTTGAGACATATGAGGGGCATAAATGCCCGGATCTTTCGAGTCAAATTTAAACAAAGGGCATAGCTGTCCAAGTTTATGAAATAGAAGGGCATAGCTTCCTAGTTCATGATTGTATGGTGGGCATAGCTGCCCGAATTTTTTATTTGAATGCATCAGGGGCATAGCTGCCCGAGTTTTTTTCATTTGATTACATAGAGGACATAACTGCCCAAGTTTCTGAATTATAATTCATGAAGGGCATAGCTGCCCGAGTTTTTGGATTTGGATATGCATAAAGGGCATAGCTGTCAGTGTAATATGCCCAAAACCAATCATTGGATGATTGTGTATAGTCATATATATACATTAAGGTTGTTCCAATAAATATGTTTATGTGATAAACGCTTGCACATATTTATAACCCTAGAATATTTTATATTCTTAAATGTCCCTAGTCGATTATTATTATGGATGGGTTGTAATAATAAATTAAGACTAGCGTATGTTGAGAATTATATGAGATATGAATTCTACATATGGGTACAAGTTAGAGAACTTGTGGACTGGACCAACCCGACATAAGAACACTACATGGAACGTTATATGATTGTCATTAGTGGTTCTTATATGTATTGTCCTTAAACCTGAGATCATCAAGGTTCCCAACATGTGAGTCATATACTTTGATATTACTCTTGGCTATTCGTAACTGAGTAGACCTTAGTGTAATCATTGGGTGTATGATAAATGTGTAGTGGGTTTTGTATGATCAAGATGAGATTCGTCCAACCATTATAACGGGTATATTATCAGATGGGCCTCTTGATAGAGTTGAACTGTAAATGCATGGCCATGCTCGGATTAAATGATATGGTGATATCATTAATATCTGTTTTACACAGTTAACTCGGGGATCAAGAAACATTGGATCAAACATATGCGAGATTGACATATTCCATGTCACGTGTTTGATCTTGATAATGGGACGAAAGGACAAAGACATATTTCCGAGGCATAATGAATCAGTACTGATCTTGCCGTTTGGGTAGCAATAATGTGTTGCTAGACGCCGCTCATTGTTTATAATTGTAAATGAGTTTACAATTATTGCCAAACGTTACAAGTGCCTACAGGGTCACACACTTAGAACTGTTGATTCGAGCTGGTGGTTGAACCATGGTTGGACCGTGGTTGGACTATGGTTGGACCAGGGTCGTTTTGGATTGATTTGGTTCACTAATTGTCTGAATTATTAAACCAGATTAGATGTCTTGTGATGTGTAATTCCATTAATACAAAGTGGAGACATGATTAGACTTGATAATGGTGGAATCTTAGTCATGATGGGCCAAGGGTGTTGGCCATTGTCTCATGCTTTTGTTGAGTGGGATTAGTGTATGCATAATCAGATTATGCTTGTGATTCATTCATTCTGGTTTTGGGAGTTGAGAGAGTTTTTCAGACTTGTAGGAACACACACACACACCCCTCTCTTTTGGAAAGAAAGAAAACACATCAAACACAAGTTCTAGCTCTCGGTTTTCTACAGCTAGCACTGCGGTTCGGGAGTGCTCGGGTTGGTGATCGTGAGACGATTGCTATCTAGACATCAACGGTTCGTGTGGATACCATAGAGGAGCAGGATTTCTGTCCGGTTCTTGCTGATTCAACTAAACAGTTGAGTGAAAGATCTCAACCATTTCCAGGTACGAATTTTGTTATTCGGTTTACTTTGTTTCGCTCGGATCCTCCATGAGTTCCGGGTTCTTCGGCTGCATTTTGATTGTCAAGTTTGCATGTCCGGTTACTTACAGTGGTAGCAGAGCCACCTTGTGAAACGCTAAACCGAATTTGTTGTGCATATGTATGATATGCTCCGGTAAATATATATGATATGTTGTATATGATGTAGCATGATCATGATATATTGAATTCGTTTTGTATATGTGATATATATTGTGGTTGGTTTTGTCAAATGTGTTTGACAACAAGTACTTGAATGGTATATGATAGCAATCAATTTGTACTTCTGGCAGAAAGTCGAATGAGTTCGATAAAGGGGCATAACATCGATGTTTGTGGGTAAACATCGATGATCTCTTCGGCCGAGTGGACAAAACATCGATGTTTAATGGTAAACATCGATGTTCTCCTTTGTTGATTATCAGCCGAAAGGTCAAAACATCGATGTTTAATTATTAAACATCGATGTTCTCTTTGGTCGATAGTCCACCGAGGGGTTCAAACATCGATGTTTTCGTTTAAACAACGATGTGTTGTTGACCGATTGCATTTCAAGGTGTTTATGCAGAAACACTGTTCCAAACATCGATGTTTAAGATGTAAACATCGATGTTCTGAACATTCGGCCAATGATTTGGAGTTCCAGAAACTTTAAACTTCGATGTTTAAGTGTTAAACATCGATGTTCTGGTTCCATAAACTTTAACCATCGATGTTTAAACATCGATGATCTATGATTAAGCATCAATGTTCTGAAATTCTGCAAATCAATTTGATGTTTTGCATCCTATATAACATGTTCTTATGATCTTGATGATATATGAACAACATGTTGATTGCTTGTTAGCATGTTTATCCTTTTATAATCATGTCATATAGCTTGGTATTGATTATAAATGATTGTATATGCGATATATGATCACATACATGTTTTGGAAACAATTTGTTGACAAGCACTCATCTATGCTTAGATCAACACTTGGTAGGTTTGCCAAAGCAAAGTGCCAAGGTTTATCCTAGCAAGATGCTAAATATTAAGTTCCTCTTGTGTTGCCTTCCATTGATAAGCACTCATCATTGCTTAGATCAACACTTGGTAGGTTTTGCCAAAGCAAGGTGCCAATGTTTATCCTAGCAAGGTGCAATGGGATAATTGTAATATCCAAACTGCTTATTATGGGTTGAACTTAACTAGGTCATCTCAATAGGATTGAGGACTTAGAGGCAAAGAGTTGAGCTAAGTCTATGAGATAGACAAGAACAAAGTGTTGTTCACTCAACTGTCCAAGAGTTACATGAGAAGTAATTGACAAGAGTTGTCTACCTAAATAACTATGATGTAAGCGATCAGCCAAAGCTAACTTATCTTGTAGTGAAATATGGATCTTGGCCTACTTATCATTATCTTGATTCATAGTAGGAGCATCATTTAATAAAATTCCTTGTTAAGTGATTTTATGTATACATGACTCTTATTTGTGTGAGTTGATCATTGTTGTAGAGCTACCATGGCACAAAACACTAGTACACAATCACTGTGATCTGTCCTTGAGAAGGAAAAGCTGAATGGGAATAACTTCCTAAAGTGGTATCGCAATTTGAGGATAGTCCTCAAGCAAGAAAAGAAGTTGTATGTCCTTTAAGGGCCTGTACCTAATGAACCGGCGCCAAATGCTTCTAGGGCGGAAAGAGATGCTTACAAGAAGCATGTTGATGATGCATTGGATGTTGCATGCCTTATGCTTGTTAACATGGACTCTGAGCTTTAGAAGCAACATGAGAACTTGGGTGCGTTCGATATGATCGAACACCTGAAAATGCTCTTTGAAGAGCAAGCAAGGCATGAGTGGTATGAGACCTCTAAGGCATTGTTCCAATGCAAGATGGCTGAGTCGTCACCGGTGAGACCTCATATGCTCAAAATGATTGGATACATTGAGACCCTTGAGGGTCTAGGTTTTCCTTTGCAAAAGGAGTTGGCTGTTAATCTAGTCCTGCAATCGTTGCCGGATAGTTACAGCCAATTTGTCATGAATTTCAATATGAATCATCTTAACAAATCTTTGTCTGAGTTGCTTAACATGTTAGGAACAGTTGAGCAACAAATGAAGACAAACAAATCCAACAATATTTTGATGGTTGGAAAAGGCAAAGGAAAGGGTAAAGCCAAGTTTTATAAGAAGAAGAAATGTGCCAAAAAGTTTGGTGCATGTGCATCTTCTTGTTTCCATGTGCTGAAACCCAAAGGTGGTATTGCAAAGGATGGACATTGTTTCCATTGCAAGAAACCTAGCCATTGGAAACGTAACTACCCTATTTACCTTAAAGAGGTGAAGAAACAGAAGGGAAGTAAGACTTCCACTTCAGGTATTTTTGTTGTAGAAGCTAATATCTCTATCTTTGCATCATGGGTATTAGATACCGGATGTGGTTCTGACATTTGTGTAAATGTGCAAGATCTGAGAAAGTGTAGAAGATTAGCAAAGGGTGAGATAGACCTGCGCGTTGGAAATGGAGCAAGAGTTGTTGCATTAGCCGTAGGAACTTACTATCTATCCTTACCGAGTGGTTTGGTTTTAGAACTTGACGATTGTTATTATGTACCTACCATAAGCAGGAATTTGATTTTTGTTTCTTGTCTGGACAAGAAAGAATTTTCATTTGTAATAAAGAACAACTGTTGTTCTATTTATTTCAATGATATTTAATATGGTGGTGCATATTTGAGCAATGGTTTGTACGTTCTAAACCTAGAAATACCAATCTATAACATTAATACGAAGAAGGTTAGATCAAACGATTCTAATGAAACCTATCTCTAGCATTGTCGGTGGGCCATATAAATGAGACTCATATTTTTAAACTCCATAAAGATGGAATTATGGACTCACTTGATTTTGAATCATATAAGATATGTGAGTCATGTTTATTAGGCAAAATAACGAAGGCTCCTTTTGCTAGTAAAGGTGAAAGAGCTTCGGACTTGTTAGGTCTTATACATTCTGATGTATGCGGACCTATGTCAACACAGGCTAGAGGTGGATTTCAATACTTCATTACATTTACTAATGATTACAGTAGATATGGCTGTATGTATCTAATGAAGCACAAGTAAGAATCCTTTGAAAATTCAAAGAATTCAAGAATGAAGTACAGAATCAACTCGGCAAGAGTATTAAAATGCTTCGATCTGATCGAGGAGGTGAATACTTAGACCGAGATTTTCTTGATCTTCTAAAGCAATGTGGTATAGTATCACAACTTACTCCACCAGGTACGCCTCAATGGAATGGTGTATCTGAAAGGAGTAATAGAACTTTGTTAGACATGGTTCGTTCTATGATGAGTCAAGCTGACTTTCCTTCTTCATTTTGGGGAGATGCATTATTAAGTGATGCCTTTACACTTAACCGTGTTCCATCTAAATCAGTTGAAAAGACACCATATGAGATATGGACTGGGAAGCGTCCCAATTTGTCTTTTATGAGGATTTGGGGTTGTGAGGCTTTCGTGAGACGAGAAGCATCAGATAAACTCGCCCCTAAATCGGAATGCCTCTTTGTTGGATATCCTAAGGAAACTAAAGGATATTATTTCTATAATCCCATAGAGCACAAAGTGTTTGTTGCTCGTACTGCTATTTTTCTAGAAAGAGAATTCATTTCTAGAAAGATCAGTGGGAGAAAAATAGAACTCGAAGAAGTTTGAGGTATAGAGGCTGAGATGGAACAAGGACAGGAACCACAAGATGTTGTGGGTGAAAAACCTGTGCCTGTAACACATGGACTACGTAGGTCTGATAGGACTCGGCATGAGCCTGAGAGATATGGATTTGTTATGACTCATACTGGAGACGTGATGCTCGTAGAAGAGGATGAGCCCACTTCCTATCAGCAAGCTATTACGGGTCCGGACTCTAAGAAGTGGCTAGAAGTCATGAATTCGGAGATGGAATCCATGTATGAAAACAAGGTATGGACCTTGGTTGATCCACCTGAAGGGGTAAAACCTATTGGGTGTAAGTAGGTCTTTAAGAAAAAGACCGACATGGATGGTAATGTGATTACCTTTAAAGGGCGATTGGTTGCAAAAGGTTTCAAGCAAGTTCATGGTATTGACTATGATGAAACTTTCTCACCAGTTGCCATGGTTAAATCCATCCGGATTCTATTGGCTATAGCAGCATACCATGATTATGAGATATGGCAAATAGATGTCAAAACCGCTTTCCTTAATGGAAATCTTATAGAGGATGTGTATATGACACAACCTGAAGGTTTTGTCACTCCAGAGAATGCTAATAAGGTAGCAAGTTGCAAAGATCCATTTATGGATTAAAGTAAGCTTCTACGAGTTGGAATCTTCGTTTTAGTGAAGTGATCAAAGAGTTTGGTTTCATTAAAAATGAAGATGAGCCATGTGTTTACAAGAAGGTTAGTGGGAGCACTATCGTTTTCTTGCTATTGTATGTTGACGACATTCTACTCATTGGGAATGATATTCCAACACTACAGTCTGTAATGACTTAGTTAGGAAAAAATTTCTCAATGAAGGACTTAGGAGAAGCTGCCTATGTGTTAGGCATAAAGATCTATAGAGATAGATCCAAAAGGCTTCTTGCACTAAGTCAAAGTACATATATTGACAAGGTGCTAGAAAGGTTTAGCATGTAAGATTCCCAGAAAGGTTTCTTGCCCATGTCACATGGCATATCTCTATCAAAGAATCAATTTCCTAGTACATCTAAGGAGAGAGAGAAGATGAGTAAGATCCCTTATGCATCTACAATAGGATCTATCATGTATGCCGTGCTATGTACACGACCGGACGTCGCATATGCTTTGAGTGTCACAAGCAGATATCAATCTAATCCCAGTGAGTGTCACTGGACAGCATTTAAGAACATCCTTAAATACTTGAGAAGCACTAAGGATGCATTCCTTGTATATGGAAGCGTTGATGAGCTTGTTGTAAAGGGTTACACAGATGCTAGCTTCCAAACTGACAGGGATGACTTGAGATCGCAGTCAGGTTATGTGTTTTTGTCTTGGAGGTGGTGCTGTATGCTGGAAGAGTTCCAAGCAAGAAACAGTTGCCTACTCTACAACTGAGGCTATGCAAAGTTCCTTCAGGGAACAATGTAGCAGATCCATTGACTAAGCCTCTCACACAGCGGAAGCATGATGGTCAAGCTACATCCCTTGGTATTAGATACATGGATGATTGGATTTAGTGCAAGTGGGAGATTGTTAGTGTAATATGCCCCAAAGTCAATCATTGGATGATTGTGTATAGTCATGTATATACATGAGGGTTATTCCAATAAATATATTTATGTGATAAAGGCTTGCACATATTTATAGCCCTAGAATATTTTATATTTTTAAATGTCCCTAGTCGATTATTATTATGGATGGGTTGTAATAATAAATTAAGACTAGTGTATGTTGAGAATTATATGAGATATGATTTCTACATACGGGTACAAGTTAGAGAACTTGCGGACTTGACCGACCCGACATAAGAACACTACATAGAACGTTATATGATTGTCATTAGTGGTTCTTATATATATTGTCCTTAGACCTGAGATCATCAAGGTTCCCAACATGTGAGTCATATACTTTGATATTACTCTTGGCTATTCGTAACTGAGTAGACCTTAGTGTAATCATTGGGTATATGATAAATGTGTAGTGGGTTTTATATGATCAAGATGGGATTTGTCCAACCCTTATAGCAGGTATATTATCAGATGGGCCTCTTGATAGAGTTGAACTGTAAATGCATGGCCATGCTCGAATTAAATGATATGGTGATATCATTAATATCCGTTTTACATAGTTAACTCGGGAATCAAGAAACGTTGGATCAAACATATGCGAGATTGACATATTCCATGTCTCGTGTTTGATCTTGATAATGGGACGAAAGGACAATGACATGTTTCCGAGGCATAATGAATCAGTACTGATCTTGTTGTTTGGGTAGCAATGATGTGTTGCTGGACGCCGCTCATTGTTTATAATTGTAAATGAGTTTACAATTATTGCCAAACGTTACAAGTGCCTACAGGGTCACACACTTAGAACTGTTGATTCGAGCTGATGGTTGAACCATGGTTGGACCAGGTGGTTGGACCATGGTTGGACAAGGGTCGTTTTGGATTGATTTGGTTCACTAATTGTCTAAATTATTGAACCAGATTAGATGTCTTGTGATGTGTAATTCCATTAATACAAAGTGGAGACATGATTAGACTTGATAATGGTGGAATCTTAGTCTTGATGGGCCAAGGGTGTTGGCCATTGTCTCATGCTTTTGTTGAGTGGGATTAGTGTATGCATAATCAGATTATGCTTATGATTCATTCATTCTGGTTTTGGGACTTGAGAGAGTTTTTCAGACTGGTAAGAACACACACACACGCCCCTCTCTTTGAGAAAGAAAGAAAACACATCAAACACAAGTTCTAGCTCTCGGTTTTCTGCAGCTAGCACTGCGGTTCGGGAGTGCTCGGGTTGGTGATCGTGAGACGATTGCTAACTAGACATCAACGGTTCGTGTGGATACCGTAGAGGAGCAGGATTTCTATCCGGTTCTTGCTGATTCAACTAAACAGTTGAGTGAAAGATCTCAACCATTTTCAGTACGAATTTTGTTATTCGGTTTACTTTGTTTCACTCGGATCCTCCATGAGTTTCAGGTTCTTCGGCTGCATTTTGATTGTCAGGTTTGCATGCTCGGTTACTTACAATAGCTGCCTAATTTTCAAAGATGATAACACCTTGGGCATAGCTGCCCAAACTATTGGGAGGGGCATAGCTGCTGAGACTTTTTTGTGAAATAGAACTTGTGAAGGGCATAGTTGTCCAAAATTTTGAACACATGAAGGGCATAGCTGGCCGAATTTTTTAAGTCGATTTCAAAGGGCATAGCTGCCTAAATGTTTGAATTTGATGGGCATAGCTGCCCGAGTTTTCGAAATTTATTAAAAGGCATAGCTACCCGTGTTTTCAAGTTTGATTGCATGAAGGGCATAACTGCCCGTGTTTTTTAATTGGGTTGCATGAAGGGAACAGCCGCCCGAATTCATGGAGCTTATTATGTCAGGGGCATAGCTACCCAAATTTTTGAAGTTGACTACATCGAGGGCATAGCTGGTTGAGTTTCCAAAAATAGTTACATCAGGGGCATAGCTGCCCAGTTTTCTTAAGTTTATTTCAAACTAAGGACATAGTTGTCCAAGTCTCTAAAATTGGTCACGTCAAGGGCGTAGCTGCCCATATGTTTTGAATTCAATGCTCACAAGGGCATAACTGCCTGACCTTTTCCCAATCGATTATGCATTAGGGGCATAGCTGCCCTAAGGTTTTAAAATAATCATGCATCATTGGGCATAGCTGCCCGAAGTGCTAAAATTGATCACCTCCGGAGGGCATAGCTGCCCGAAATTTTGAGATGATTACGCATTTGGGAGTATAGTTGCCCCATCATTTCGAATGATTTGGATTGTGTTTGGTGGCATAACTGCCCCAGATATTCAAACCAAGAGCATATCTACTCAGAATTCTGGACACATCACAATAACCACTTACATCAATCATTCAAATATGGTTGTTCTTTTCTTACATTGTTTCGTCCTTAGCTGCTAAGGACTCATCAACGAGGGACATCTGTGAACACCCAATTTTTACCTACGAATATTTCACTAAAATTAGATTCTAAACATGCTTAAGCTTAAGGTTAATGAGACGATTTGATTTTGAGTTAAGGCATGATAAGAATTTAACTTAGTGGAATTAATGTATTTTGATTGCCTAAGCCTTCATGCACTTAAATCCTAGGATTAATGAGAAGACTTAACCTTAGGATAAAATATATAAGAAGGTTTATTTACATTAAAATGCATTTCATGGCTTGGGCCCTTTTTAGTTGTTTTTAACCCAATTATATTGAGATGATCCATTTTTGGGTTAGGAATTGGTTTAAGGGTCCAAGTTAATTCTCCAAAGTTTGTCCAGCCCATTAACACATTTCTTGCAGGTTAATTTTGGCTCTGATTTTTGTGGAAATCAGAGCTAAATCATTATTTACTTAGATTTTGTGTTTTTGGTATGATTTTGGGTGTTAATGTGTAATTAATCGATTATGGAATGATTTAGGGGAGTGCTAATCAAGTAATTGAGTGATTCAGGGTTGATTGGGGGTTGATTACGTGGTAGGATCAAATCAGGCCTGAATTAGGGGGATTAGGGGCTCGAAAAGGAAAGAACGGGTGACATGCGGGGTGACCGGCGATCCTCTCGCGACGACCGCCGGCTGCCGGCGGGCGTCCATACATGACCCCGATCACTCGGGTACGTAGGTAGTCTTGGTTTTACAACGGGATGCAAGCCAAGTCTTCCTCTCCCCCCTTTCTTTATTTTCCACACTTCACTTGCACAAGGCACACTGTTCTCTTCATTTGCACAAGGTTTCGACCCAACACGGATGGGTGCCTAACACCTTCCCATCCATGACGAACCCCCGATCCCATGTCTTTGGTCCGCCATGATCTGTTGCCTAAGGAGTCATTTAAGGGTTTTTCTTAAGTTTTGTCCCAAATAAAACTTGAGTGGCGACTCCAATGACATGGGATAGTCCCGAAGAAGAAGGTGATAAGGAATAGATGAGAAGGCCCAAGTGATTTTGGGTCGGGTTCTCACAGTGACAGAGGAGGAGAAGGGAAGGAGAGAGTTAGAGAGAAAAGCGAGAAACAGCGGTGGTTGTGTTCAGGAGAGAAAAGAAAGAAAATAAGAGAGAGCGAGAAAAGTTTTCTTTTTATACTCTAGGGTTAGGGTTGATTTCGACCGGGACCAAAACGACGTCGTTTTGGCCTTAGTCGCGGTCAACCCTCTTCCCTTGGTCAAAACACAGCCCTTACTGTGTTTTAAGTTACCCACTCCTCAAAACTACAAGTAATCTTGTGTTTCACCACAAAACACAAATAAATCCAAAAGAAACCTAATCTAGGATTAATTCCAAAAGTAAAATAATATTTCTAAAGAAAATTAATTAATAATAATAATTTTCTTGACAAAAATACCCAGAAATACAACAAGGGTAAAATTGGAAATAAAATTTTAAAAATTCAGAAAATTCTACAAAAATACATTAGCGGAAATCGGGGCGTTACAGACAAGTTCTAGTAGGCCATGTACACGTATGGTTTCTTACAGACCATACATACCTAATGCTACTAATATGGTTTGTCAGAAACCAAATTTGTTTGTGCATTATGCTAAAACTAGTATACCATATAGGCCTAGAAGGAATCTGAATTCATCTAGAAGGAATATACATATACATTCACATGTTTCTCATGTACCTCATATTACATGTCATTATTGTGGAAAAGTTGGTCATGGCACTAGAACATGCATGTTTAGGAAAAGAAGTGACAAGGTTAGTTATATGTGGTTTCTGAAAGGAACCAGATCTATCCTTGAAGGACCCAAAGTTGATTGGGGACCAAAAACTTAATTGTATTGACAGGTTGTTGGGGATGAATGGATACTCGATAGTGGGTGTTCAAGACACATGACAGGTGATTTTTCCATGTTTTCATCCCTAACCAAGAAAGGCTGTGGATAGGTAACTTTTGGGGATAATTCCAAAAGACAGATTCTCGGGTTTGGTAACATTGATTCTAACCCTTTCATTAAATATGTTCTGCTTGTTGATAATCTTAAGTGTATTCTGCTAAGTGGTAGTCAATTGTGTGGTAAGGATATAAGGTAACTTTTGAAGGATCTAAATATTTAGTGAAACGCTCGTATCCCAAAATAACCAATTAAATTAAATATAACATGTGAAATGTCTAAATTGCCCTCCTATCCCGGGATATGATATAAACAAGTTAATCATCCATTAGTTTTTTTTTTGATTCTAATGAGTGTCCCAGCTCGACAAGCCAGACTAATCTCATCTGTGGCCCGACACCCATTCTCGCTTCCCGGGCATTTAGCCTAAGACCACGAGCGGGGTCCAGCATATTTAACCACTCCCAACAGGTGCATTTTCCATACCTCCACGTTTCTCCGGATCGAACCCGGGACGTGTGAGTTAAGGGGTCGCAGCATGCTGGACCACTGCGCCAACACCTTGTTGGTTAATCATCCATTAGTTATGGAAGTTATTATACAAAGCTTTACATAACAAAAGAGTATGCAGCGGAAAACAAACACATATGATAACACATATGCAATGTCATGTACTCTATGGATCCGACCCGAGGAGAGGATAACACCGCCACCTGCTGATATGCACTCCTGACCGATGTTCAGGTAACCTGTAAGATGTGGGGGGTGAGACCAACAACTGTCTCACCGCAAACAAATAAACCAAAGTATACCTATACAAATCAACCACAACCACATCGATACCTGGCAATCACTGCCACAGTACACAAAACAGGCAGCCGTGCACAATACAGGGCCCCCTACTGTGAGTCAAGTCTCGGGGCTACCGGTCGCACCTTCGAAGGGGTAGATTCTGAGGCCAAAACCACCGATAAGCCTCGAGTGGCCGCTAGCTCCCTGAGGGTGCGCTCAGACACACCTAACTGGTGCAAGTCTTCCAGGGGTGCACCTACCTTCCCCATGGGATAACCATGCTAAACCGCATAAAGTGACCCAAGGGTACCCAACCCTCCCTCGGGGCTACCGGTCAACTTCACAATAGAATTTTAGTATTTTATTCTCATTTATTTTTTATACAGTTCTGCATGCCATATATTATGTTTATCCAGGAATGTGTGAACTTTATGTATTATCCTCATATCCGGGCCTTCAGCCCATTTATCCCGGGATGTATGAATTTTATGTATTATTCTCATATCCGGGTCTTCAGCCCATAACCACACACTATCCCAAAACATAATAACATGTTATGATCCATAATAAATTCCTTTGTCCAAAATTCATGCATGTGAGAGCAAACAGTCACACACACAACAATTCTTAATTGTATTACACAATACAAACAAAACAATAGCACAACAGGCATTCATGCAAACAGCATTCAACACCAAACAAAGATTCCACAATAGTTGTCATCATTATTACTTTCCGAGTATTGTAGGCAGTAAAGCATACAAAGGTTTATATGTCCTCACCTGGGCCATATCAACTATCTCGAAAGCCGAACCCTCATTCCGCCTCAACATTCCTATGTTCATAACATCCTACGAACATATACCTCATACAAGATGTTTACTCATAACAAACAAATAAAATGCATGCTAATGATATCATCTTAAGCTTAATCCGTACACTAGGCCCGTTACAAAGAAACCCGGGTCTAAGCCCAATTCAAAATTGATTTTATACCCGGACTTAAAGCCCACATCATAAAAGCCATTGGGCCTAAAGCCCATCTTAAATTGGGTTTTTGTTACAGTTGGTACCCAATTTTCCTACGTTGGGTTAATCGTGTACCTACAATTTTTCTCGAGACATTTATGTACCTGGAGTTTTAATGGGCAGGTCAGTCATGGGTCTCGGGCGAGACATGTGCTAGTGTGCTTTCTGCCCGATTTTGGGCTGCTGTCCGTGGCTCAAAACGACGTAGTATCACCGCGATACGACGTCGTTTAGCATTCATGTGGCTGGTTTGGATTCCACCATTCTCCCAGTAGCTTTGCACCCGGTTCCAACCTGATTTGAGAGGTTTAACCGAAGAATTAAATGACCCAAACCCGTAAAGTTCATTAAATGTTAATTTTTCTTAGTATATATTGAAAACAAAAAAAATGCCATAATTATCTATTGTTAATAATAAATGTACAAATTAATAATTTTTTTGGATCCAACAACTACAGCCCGGATTCCTAAAAAAAAACTACAGCCTAGGAAATTGTTAATCGAGATTATTTTTTTGTATTTTTATATATACTCATGCTTGGTGCCTTTACTGTGCGTCCAGTTATTATTGTCTTGGAATTTAATTTTTTCTCCACCTTTTTAATTTTTAAGTATGGTCGGAATCTTTTTCAGTTTGACATTGTTGGTAACTGAAATTAAGTTTATAATCTTTTTTGGTCATAAAGTTTGTAATCTTTGGTTATATCTATAAAACCTAATTGATTTTCTGTGAAAAAAATTAGATAATTCTCCAAGTTCCCTGCCTTTTCTTCTTCATCAAAGAAAACAAAAAAAGAGAGACCTCCATCGCCGCCATCACCACCCACTCCAACCACTTCTTCCTTTTCGATTTTCTGTCAAAAAAAAAAAATTATATAACTCTCCAAGTTCCCTGCCTTTTCTTCTTCATCAAAGAAAAAAAATCGGAGAGACCTCCACCGCCGCCATCACCACCCACTCCAACCCCTTCTTACTTTTTTTTCCTGCCACCACAAGGGCCGCCACCTTAACAACTCAATAATCCTCACCATCAAATCCCTCCATCCATGAAGCAGATATCCCACTTCACCCAGATCCACCACAACCACAACACATACCGTCCTTGTCACTCCGCTGGTGGCATCTGATTTGACGAAACTACGATCTTGTGGAGTAGTGGGTTGGATTTTGTGAGTGTGGGTTGGCGAGAGCAAGGAAAGAAGAAGAACATGGGGTGGTTGAATTTGGAGTGAGGAGACAAGGAGGTGGTGATGGGTTTGCTGGTGGTGGTGGTTTTTTCTTCTTGTTTTTTTATTTTTATTTCCAGAAAACAGGAAGAACATCAGAGGGTGGCGATGGTGGCTGGGTTTGTTGGTGATGATGGCGTTGATGTTTTTTTTTTTCAGTTTTTATTTATTTCTTATGAAAAATAGTTGATAAGGAAAAATAAAGAGAGATTAAGGATAAAATAGAATCATGCTTCATATATTATTTTACCGATTGATGAATTATTAGTATTAATAAAATTATTTTAAAATTCAATTCGGTAGTTTTCTAAAAAATTCGATTAGGCTATGTTTCCGGTTTGCGCTAATTGCAATAGTGCTTTTTTAATTTAATTTAACATGTAAAAAAAATTGATTTAAGGTTTATAATTTGGATTTTGGGACATATGTCGACCCATGGAAATCAGGTGGAAAGTTACTGGGAGAAAGGTGGGACCCAAACCTGCCACATGGACACCAAACGACGTCGTATCGTAGTGATACTACGTCGTTTTGAGCCATGGGCAGCAGCCCAAAATCGGGCAGAAACCACGTCAGCACATGTTCCGCCCGAGACCCATGACAGACCTGCCCGTTAAAACTCCATGTACATAGATGTCTCGAAAAAAGTTTTAGGTACATGATTGACCCAACGTAAGAAAGTTGGGAACCAACTGTACCAAAAACCCATCTTAAATGAATTACTCTTTATTGTGCCTAAAGCCCGTCCCACGTCCATGAATCATATAAAAGAGTTAATGGGCCTAGAGCCGATCCGTGATGAAAAACATATCACTTAGTAAACCCGAGCCCAGCCTTTCCGGCCTAAAGATACTATGTGCGACGGACATTTTCCGGCCACGCCACTCAACTCTTCGGAATCGATTAATACACCGATTAATGCCGTACATGACATGACATGTTCGAAAACTAAAACATACACATCGTCTGGAAATTACCGTTAACTGCCAATCCGGATGCTCGCAGGAACAGTAACCTCGAGCTGCCGGATTCTGGTTGCACCTAGCCGGAACAGTAACTGAACAGCCCGAAGAACAACAGAAATCTTCCGTTGGCGAAAACACACATCCAACATTCAATCCAAACAATCCGCCCATGGAAACATCTGACACTAAATGACCAAAAAAGAAATAGGGCGTCGGTTGCTTACCGAAACTCAAATCTCCACTTCCAGATTTTGGATTCGAATTCCAAAACTTGGATTCTGACCATGGTTCGACATCTGAGCAAAAGCACTGCCCGAACTCATTGATTGACCAACCCGAACCTGCAGTCTCGCTGTCAGCACAAGCAAATGACAGCCACTAGCATAACCCGACACCACCAGCGAAGCAACAAACCACCAACGACCCGTATTCGAAAATCCTTAACCCAGCACAACGGACCCCAACCAGCAACTCCCCCCCCACCCCCCCCCCCCCCCCCCCCCCCCCCCCCCCCCCCCCCCCCCCCCCCCCCCCCCCCCCCGCCGATGAACACAACAACACCAAATCAACCCAGGGCAAGTCAGTACAACACCACAGGAAGAAGGGAAGGAAAAAGAAAAGGAAGGCGCCGTGGTACTTACCGGCAATGTAGACGACGGTTGCTACCTATCGCGTCCTAACTCGGGTTGTATCGCGCCTGACCTGCACCGGCCTCCTGAGCTCCTCCTACGTTGAAGTCACGGGCAGCAATCTCGACCTTCGATGGGAGCGGCGGCTCCACGAAAAAGAAGAAGAAGATGCGGATGAGGGTCAAGAGAGAAACGACTGTGATGTGTGCCTTTGTGGCGGGAAAAGGAAGAAGCAAAAGAAAAAAGAAAGTAGGGGGAGATGTTCCAGTTGTTACTGCCACGATTTGGGGAGAGGAGATCATGGAGAAAATCATGGAGAGAAGAGAGACATGGTCGGCGGCGATAGGAGAAAGAAAAGAAAAGAAAGAAGAGAAAGAGAGGAGAAAAGAAAGGAGGGTTAGGGTTGGCCAACCTTGACGAAAACGACATCGTTTTGGTCTAAGGCGCGGTCAACTCTCCCCTGGTCAATGCGCGCATATGATTAGGTTTTTATCTTTTTTTTTCTTCTCTTTACACCCAAAACTACGTAGTTTTAAGCATATGATTAGGTTTTTATCTTTTTTTTTCTTCTCTTTACACCCAAAACTACGTAGTTTTAATAAAAACTACTATACACTCAACGTTTCACACCGAACCGCATTTAATTCCAATGAAACCCGGAACAACGAACAATTCCAACATGAAATTAATATTTCCAAGGAAAAAACAAATTAATTTCCTAGACGAAAAATCCAAAAATTTCTCGAGGGTAAAATTAGAAATAAAATTTCAAAACTTACGAAAATTCCATAAAAATTAAATACCAAAAATTCGGGGCGTTACATTTAGTTAGTTCGGTTGATAAAAATGTGGTTTTTACTGGTACCAGAAAAGGAAGCATCTACTCTATATCCTTTAATTATAATACCAACCATGAGCTTAAGTGTTTAAGTGCAAGAACAGAAACATCAACCTTGTGGCATCCAAGGGTTGGACATGCCAACCTGAATTTTATCTCTAGATTGTCAACAAAGATGTTGGTAAAAGGACTGCCAGCACTAAAATATGAGAAAGATGCTACATGCCGTGCTTGCCAACTTGGAAAACAGGTTAAAATTTTCTTTAAACCCAAGCATGATATCTCCACATCTAGGCCTTTTGAACTATTTCACATTGGTTTATTTGTGTTAGTGTAATGCTCAAAAACCAATCATTGGATGATTATGTTACCTTTTAAGTCATGATATTTGATTAAGGTTTTATTCTGATAAATGTGTTCGTTTATTTATTTATATCTGCATAGATTGCATGACATATCTATAACCCAAGAATATTTTACATTCTTAAAAGTCCCTAGTCGATTATTATTATGGATGGGTTGTAATAATAAATTAAGAGTAGCGTATGTTGAGAGTCAAATGAGATATGAGGTCTCCATAAGGGTACAAGTTATGGAACTTGTGGACTGGACCGACCCAACTTAAGAACACCACATGGATCATTACATATTGTTGTTGGTGATTCTTATAAGTGTTGTCCTTAGACCTGAGACCATTAAGGTTTCCAACATATGAGTCATGTGCTTTGACATTACTCTTGGTTACTCGTAGCTGGGTAGACATTAGAGTTATTGTTGGGCACATGATATAATGTGTAGAGGAATTTGTTTGATCAAGATGAAATTTGTCTAGTCCATGTAATGGGAAATATATCTGTTGGGCCCCTTGATAGAGTTGAATTGTAAAATGCATGGCCGTGCTCAAATTGATTGATATAGGATATCAGTTGTATTTGTTTTAGACAGTTAACTCGGTTTTAAGAAACCATAGGTTAAACATATACAAGAATGACATATTCCATGTCTCGTGTTTAATCTTCATATTATAAGACAAAGGGACAAAGACACAATAATAAGGCTTGATGAATCGATATTGTTCTTGTCACTTGGGTAGCAATGATGTGTTGTTAGACACCGCTCATTGTTTATAATTATAAATGTGATTTTATAATTATTGCCAACGTGATTAGAGCCTATAGGGTCGCACACTTAGGACTGTTAATTTGAGCCGTGAGTCCAAAAGAGTTTGGAAAAGTTATTGGGCCTATTTTCAGATTATTAATAATAAGTCCACATTAAGCTTACTATTAAGCCCAAAAATTGCAACCCAAATATGATTAGGGTTAATCCAATATAGCCAGGGTTTTCTGTCAACATATATAAATATCGATTTATTTTCTTTTACATGATAATTATCTTTCACGTTAAACGATAGAAAACCCTAGCTGTTCTCTCGTTTTAAGAAACAGCTAGCATTTTGAGACGAGTGATTTGAGAGGGATCAAACCAGAGATCGTAAGACGGTTCCTGGTGATCGACAGATAGAAAACCCTAGTTGTTCTCTCGTTCTTAGAAATAGCTAGCACGGTGAGACGAGTGATTTGAGAGGGCTCAAACCAGAGATCGTGAGACAGTTCTCGGTGATCGACAGTTCGTGTGGATACCTTAGAGAAATCGGATTTTCATTCGGTTTAAAACTGATTTGGCTCAACAGTTGAGTGAAAGATCTCGACCAAAACAGGTGCTAAATCACTTCTATTTGATTTATCCCGTTTCACATGGACCCTGTGATGATTTTGGATTTGATTCCGCTGCATGTTAACTCCATATTTGTGTAGCCGAAATCTAACAGTGGTAGTGCAGCCTCTTGTGAAACCCTAAATCGAATTTGATTGTTTATTTATATGATCTGCTGTATGTTATGTAGCATGATTCGATTGGTTTTGAGACCTAATAATAACATGCACTTGTATTTAATTGGGTCGATTAGTTTTCTGTCTGCAATTTATATGATCTGCTGAATATTTTATTGTTAGTCGAGTTTCTCAATTAATCTATATATATGCGATATATTGATATGTTCTACATATAACAACATCGATTGCTATGTGATATCAATCAGAGCGTAGTTTCGGTGTGAGGACCCGGATCGAATTTCCCTTTGGCCTCCTCACCTCGTGATCGATGGAGTCACCACCCAAGTTTTATTTCCGCTAGAAAAACTCAGGAAAAACCAATTGAATAACTCCTTTATGCCCACAAAAGAAACTGATTCGCTAACCAAAGATTTCGGACTCGGGGGTTCGTCATAGATAGGAAGGTATGAGGCACCCCATCTATGCTTAGGCGAAATAATATGCAATTTAAGCGAATACTTGTGCTTTAGTGCGCGTGTGCGTGTGTGTAAACCATATTTCCAACAGCAAACAATAATAATAATAACAATAATAATAATAAAAATCAAAATTAAAGAGACAAGAAAAAGAGGATAAACAATTTAGCTTGCGTCTCCACCACTAGAGACATAGTTCTCTTGTTATAGACTCGATATGCTTTACAAGTTAGAGAGCATCCAAGAAATATACCATCATCAGATTTAGCCTCAAATTTATCAAGATTGTCCTTAGTATTAAGAGTGTAGCACTTAGACCCAAATACTTTAAGATAACCAATGCTTGGTTTCTTATCAAACCAAATCTCATAGGGGGTCTTTTCAATCAAAGGATGTAATGATACTCTATTCAAAATGTAACAAGCCACCCTCTCCCCAGAAATAGGTAGGTAACTTATGCTCATTAAGCATAGTTCTAGCCATTTCTTGCAAAGTTCGATTCTTCCTTTAAACAACCCCATTTTGTTGAGGTGTTCTACGAGTCGAAAAGGTGTGTTCAATGCCACTTTGCTCACAGAAGTGTTTAAATACAAGATTATCAAATTCTCCACCATGATCACTTCTAATTTTTGAAATCTTGTAGCCTTTTTCATTTTGTAGACGCCTAATAAGAGTACCAAATTCATAACATGCATGATCTTTTTGTGCAAGAAATAATACCCATGTATATCTTGAATAATCATCCACAATCACAAATACATAACTCTTACCACCTAGACTTACTGTTCTCATAGGTCCAAACAAGTCAATATGCAACAGTTCAAGGGGCCTAGATGTAGAAATAGTATGCTTAGGTATAAAGGAACTTTTAACCTATTTTCCAAGCAGACAGGTTCTGCATGTGGTTTCTTTCTCATACTTGAGCTTGGGCAGACCTCTTACCAACTCCTTTTTGGAAAAATTGGAGATGAGCTTCAAATTTGAATGGCCAAGCCTTCTGTGCCAAAGGGTTGGTGTTTCTGTTCTAGCACTTAGACACTTGAACTCAGGGTCAGATATATTACATAGGTTTATAGAATATATATTGCCTTTTCTGTTGCCAACAAAAACCACTTGGTTTTTGTCTAAAACCAAACATCTGGAAGCCTCAAAGACAACCTTGTATCCTTTATCACATAATTGGCTAATACTTGATAGATTATACTTTAGACTATCTACCAATAAAACATGCTCGATAATAGGGTTAGAACCAACATTACCAAGACCAAGGATTTCCCCTTTTGACTTGTCACCAAAAGTTACATTACCTTGGTCTTTTTTAGTTAGGGATGAAAACATGGATAACTCTCCTGTCATATGCCTTGAACACCCACTGTCCAAGATCCATTCATCCCTAGTTTCCTGTCAACATGATCAAGTTTTAGGTACCCAAATTGACTTGGGTCCTTCAGGGTTAGGCTTGGTTCCTTTCGGAACCCACACATACCTCACATTATTGTTTCTCTTCTTAAACCAACAGGTTCTAATACCATGACCAGCTTTACCACAGAAATAATATGTAATATGAGATGTACAAGATTTATGTGAATGCATATGATAGTTTCTCCTAGGTGGATACATGTTTGTCCTAGATGTATATGGTTTTCCAGATCTAGTTCGAACAAATGGCACATACTGGTTTGGTTTGTTAAAAACCACATTGGAATCATTTGGTTTGTATGCCTTGTTAGGAGATATGTGTCTATATTGCATCCCGGATCCTATTTTAGCATTCTTAGCAATCTGATATGGTTTGTTAGCATGCACATGAGTAGTAACAGCCACATCAGATCCTGCCTATTCCTTCTTTCTGTACAGAGTATCTTTGCTGACCTAACAATATGTTTAGATTTTCAGTTCCACTAGTGAATTTCTCAAGAGAATGTTTAAGATCTCTAACTTCCTCTTTAAGCTTATTATTTTCCATAACCAACAACTCACCATTAGCAACACTAGACGAATTTTTCTTTTCTAGTTCACTATGAGCAACAATTTCAGCTTTCAGAGTTTCATATGACCTAAGCATTTCAGTATGAGCAGTATCAAGCTTTTCATATGCATTTCTATGTGCTTCAGTAACATATTCAAGTAAATCAATGCGCTTCTTATATGCTTTGTTCTTTTTATGAGCTTCCTTATACTTATCAAGCAGTTCACAAAAAGCATTTTGTAATTCATCAAAAGTAAAATCAGGTAAATCATCTACCTCGGAGTCTTCTTAAGCCATGAAACACAAGTTTGCTGCCTCATCCGTCTCTGAATCACTTGAAGATTCTGAGTCGTCCCAAGCAACCATGACCTTCTTTCCTTTGGTTCTTGAAGAATCATATTTGTTCTTCCTTTGTTGAGGGAACTCAGATTTGATGTGACCCGGGCGGTTACAACTGAAGCAGATCATTAACGCCGCAGCCTGTCTGGAATGCACCCAACCTGTACAACAAATAACTCATCCTACGGGAAGAAAGCCCGCAGGTGAGGGGTGAGTCCGAAGTGCTCACCGACGAAGGAAAGACAATCAATATGCAACTAAAATTACTCAAGGTCAAACACGGGCCAAACAGCCAAACACATCAAAGTAAAGACTCGACCCAAAATCGGTCCGAGACCAAAAGACTCAAATAAAATCCAATTTCCAATTTTATCTTTCCGGGCCCCGTCACGGATAAGCTAGAGGTCAGACCTGGTTATCAACACATTCCGGGTGCCAGACCAAATCCAGAGAACCCAGGGATCGACATCCCAAAAATACGAACCCAGGGATAGACATCCCAAAAATAATCACGGGAAAGACTTCCCAAGCATAGACATGCTTATCAGAAGCAACTTGCAGCGGTCATTAACGCTGTGAGGACCATCTGGGCCACCAGCAACTTGCAGCAGGACCACTTCTGATGTTGACAATAAAGTTTGATTTCTTCTAAAAACCAAGTCTCCTGGTTTTTGTGTGGTTCTCGTAAGAAACCACGCTGCATGTTACCCAACACAAATGTGTACAAACATCTAACCAGATTTGTTAATCATCAAAATCAATATATAATTATACACTAAACGTGAATAGTCATTAATAATCCATATTAAGCTCATGTTTAGGTCATCATGTTGTCCAAGTAATAAAACTATGGTTTGGCTAATCTATTCCCTTATGGTCCCTAAATTTTTAATTTTTTCATATAAGTCCTATCGTAACATTTATTTGGTCCCTCTTAAATTTTATTTCTCACATGAATCCTTATTATTACACATAAAATATTATATTGGCCCCCTCCAAGAATTGTATCTAGCTCCACCACTGGATGTTTGGATACTTGTATTGCTCGTGATTATCGTACAAGTGTGAATGGCTTAATTGATTTGGCTCCTAAACCTACGTACACGCAGAGCCTGTTGGGAAGGAAGTAAAGCCAAAAATTTCCGGAAAATTGAATGTTTTAGAAGCAAGTAAAATAGTAACAAAATAAAATAAAAAACCGCAAATCACACAAAATTTTTACATGAGAAATCCTTCAGAACGAAGAGTAAAAATCATAGAATTTAAAGTCCATTAAATCTACTCCACTATATTAAAAAGGTTTTACAAAAAATCTCTCAGAAAATATTGATAGCAACTTTATAACAAGAAATAAGAAGGTGTTAGTAATATGCCCAAAAGCCAATCAATGGATGATCGTATGTAGTCATGTATATACATTAAGGTTATTCCAATAAATATGATTATGAGATAATCGCTTGCACATATTTATAACCTAGAATACTTTATATTCTTAAATGTCCCTAGTCGATTATTATCATGGATGGGTTGTGATAATAAATAAAAAGACTAGCGTATGTTGAGAATTATATGAGATATTAATTCTACATACGGGTACAGGTTAGAGAACTTGTGGACTGGACCGACCCACATAAGAACCCTACATGGAACGTTATATGATTGTCATTAGTGGTTCTTATATGTATTGTCCTTAGACCTGAGATCATCAAGGTTCCCAACATATGAGTCGTATACTTTGATATTATTCCTAGTCATCCGTAACTAGGTGTACTTAAGGGTAATCATTAGGTATATGATGAATGTGTAGTGGGTTTTGATTGATCAAGATGGGATTCGTCCGACCCATATAACGGGTCAGATGGGCCTCTTGATAGAGTTGTACTGTAAATGCATGGCCATGCTCGGATTATATGATATGGTGATATCATGAGTATCCGTTTTACACAGTTAACTCGGGGATCAAGAAACTAAGATTAAACATATACGAGATTGACGTTTTCCATGTCTCGGTTTAATCTTGATAGTGGGACGAAAGGACAATGACATGTTCCGAGGCATATAGAATCACTACTGATCTTGTCGTTCGGGTAGCAATGATGTGTTGCTAGACGCCGCTCTTTGCTTATAATTGTAAAATGAGATTTTACAAATATTGCCGGACGTTACAAGTGCCTACAGAGTCACACATATAGAACCGTTGATTCGAGCAGGTGGTTGAACCGTGGTTGGACCATGGTTCGATCGGGTGTGGTTGGACCGCGGTTGGACCGTGGTTGGACCAGGGTCGTTTTGGGCTGGTTTGGTTCAGTAATTGTCTGAATTATTAGACCAAATTATTGCTGTGATGTGTGTTTGTATATTAGTGGAGACAAGATTATGTGGAGACATAATCATGTTGGGAATGGGCCATTATGTTTGCCATTACCCATTGTCTTTTAGCACTAATTGAAGTGGGTAATCTGATTACTCTTCTCCACTATTGCATTCTAGTTTTTGTGAGTCTTGAGAGTGTTTTTCAGACTAGCAAGAACACACACAAATACTTCCTTTCTTTGAGAAAGAAAGAAGAACAAAAACACACCACATACAGCTCCCGGAAATCCGTAGCTAGCACTACGGTTCGGGAGTGCTCGGGGGTTGGAGATTATGAGACGATTCCGGCCTGTGATTGACGGTTCATTTGGATACCGTAGAGGAGCATGATATCCTTCTTGCTCTAGCTGATTCGGTTCTTCTGTTAGGTGAAAGATCCTAACCGTTTCAGGTATGTTCATTTTTGTTGTTCGATTTAGTTGCTTCACTTGGATCCTCCAAGGTTTTCGGGTCTTTCCGCTGCTCATGATTATCAAGTTTGCATGCCCGGATACTTACATAAGGGATATGGAGAAAATCACCAAAAATATAGCAGAATTAGACCCCACTAAAGTGACAGCTAGACAACTCTAAATTTGATATTCACCATTCAAATTCTGGATGAAAGCTTTTGGAATCCTCACAAAATTTCAGCTCGATCTAACCAGTAACAAAGCGATTTTGTGGCTTTGATCAAAACTAGATAGAATAGAAAAAGGTGTTATTGAAAAATACCCTTCATTTCAATTAGTATTTTCTGTAAAATACTACTTAGTTTCAGACTTATTATGGTAATTATACTAAGTATAATGGGAAGTAAAAGATATGCCAATCCATATTGAGTTATTTTCCACATAGAAGGGAAACCCAAAATCCAACAATTCTCTCCTTCCCGACTAGGTGGAGGAAATCGCCATCCCGAGGACTGAACAAGAATCTTCTAACTTCTTCTTCGGTAAAGCTTTAGTCATCATATTAACACAATTATCATGTGTATTTTTTCAAGCTCAAGTAGCTTAGAATCCAAGACATCTCTAATCTATTGACTTCTAACATCAATATGTTTAGACCTTCATTGAAATGTAAATTTTTTGCTAAGATTTTTTTTTTGATGCTAGAAGAGTATCCCAGTAAAAAACCGGACTAATCTCTCCCCGTGGCTCGACGCGTCACCCTTGTGAGGTGGGACTACTACCAATAGCACAATTTCCATACACCCGCTTCCACCGGGACTCGAAACCTAGACCTTGGGGTTTAAGAGGAATGCAGTTCGCTTTACCACTGCAACCAATGTCACCAGTGTTATCAAAACCGGTCCGAACTGGTCGGTTCTGTAGGCCCAAAAGTGCCTAAGAGGGGAGGGGTGAATTAGGCTTTAAACTTTTTCAGACTGTGTGATCTGGTTTTTGAGAAACCAAATCTCTATGATGCGAGATAAGTGCTTAGAGTGAAATTCGAGTAAGGAAGGCAGAGAGAAATTGACACAGGTGTTTTAGAGTGGTTCCCCCTCACCAGGTACCTCCACTACCTAAAGGTTTCTTCCTTTAGGATTTCAAACACTCACTATATTTAGGTTGATCAACCTTAACCTTTACAAACACAATCTTTTCTTGGCTAAGCTCAAACCTTTACAAGCTTTACACAGGCTAAGCTCTAACCTACCCTCAAATCTAATTCTAGGCCTGAGTACCCAGCAAAACTAAACCAAACCTTGCATACAAATTATCCCTTTGAATCAGTTTTGCACTGTAAGCAGAAAAACCAATTCTAAAACCAAGATTTGTAGCACAAGTATACACTCAGATTTTGGACAGTTGCTAGGATAATCTTCCCGAGGTGTAAACGTCCCTCTTTATAGTATCTGAGTGTGGGGGATAAGTTACTGCAACGACTCCTTGTACTCCAATTGACTTCAGTTCATAAAAGCTTCAGTTTGGTGCCGTTGTGCTATGTCAACTCGTTGGTTGCAAAGTATTACCAAATCTGGAAAGTTTGGACTACCTTCTAGAGTTGAGTAGGAGTTAGGTGGGAACATCTCCTGCACTTCTATAAAGTCTTCCCTATTACTTGTTCAGCAATTCAAACGGTTGAAAGTGGGATTTAATTGCCTGTAGGACCACAAGCAACTTGCTATAAAAGTTGATGGCGACAGCTTGCAAATATGGTACTGATAAAAACCATATGTCGCGTGTCTGAGATATGGTACCAGGAGAAACCATAATTCATCCTGTAAGCGAAAATCAACATAAGCAAAGCTAACAACACACTTATAATTTGTTAGTCATCAAAACTAGATAATCAACATGGTTAATCATAGTTTAGCATTAAGAGGCGATTAACCCTAATTTTTGGTCAACAATCTCCCGTTTTTTTATGATGACAAATTTGTTTTGATTTTACTTGTAACAAGGGTTCAAAAAATATCCACATAATTTCTAGATCTCCCCCTGTCTTGTTGCTCCCCCTATTAAAAATATTTTTGTAATTCTACAGGGATAAGTTTTTAAAACACATGAAGTATTCCTTGTGAATTTGGCATACATCAGCCAACAATGTGTCTCCCCCTTTAGTTTCCAATTTCTGCATAAAAGATTAGTTGATAACAGATACGAAGTAGTGCAGGTTTGAGCATTATAAATTTTGGTTTGTGGCAGAAACCAAATCATAATCTCAAGTGTGGTTTTTGATAAAAACCAGAATTATAATTCCACACTTCCTGCATCAGATCAGACATATGGTTTTTCATCCAACCGTATCATACTAGTAGCATCAACTAAAGCTCTCAATAGTGTCCGCATAATCAAACACATCACCGGGTTTGGTTTTTCGCAAAAACCATAACCATAACCATACTTGTTCATGCATGTAGTCAATCAACACAACAAACAGATTTCTCCCCCTTTTGGCATCAGCAGGAAGAGAGTATAGACCATAAGAATCATAGCAAAGATCATGCAGATTAAACATTCAAAAGAGTAACATCCAAAATCATCAACCACAATATCCAGAAAGATAGAGAATATTCAAAAGTAGCACTAACTGAACTAAAAACCAAATTGGAAAGAAAAGATGGATGTAATGCATGAATTCTAAAGCATCAGATCAAAAAAGGCTTCATTCATCATCAGAGGGTACTTAGGAATCGGGAAAGAACCAGCTCAAATTGTACCATCATCTCATCCTTAAAATCATTGAGCACATCTCGGATAACAGCCATATCTGTCTCCAAAAGACTTAGACGAGTGCCCAAATCATCCAACATAGTTTCCTTAGCATTTGCCCCAGTACGAATCACTTCATATTTCCCATTCATGCCAATCTTGATGCTCATATTGGACAAGGTTCTACAATTAATGAGCGCAATTTGCTGAAGAGTAGCACACTTTGGCGATTTCACACCAAATCTCTTTGCAATCAGAGTAATTAAGCATCCATGACTTCTGGATGAGTAAAGAGCCATGTGATGAAGGTTTTGATATTCCCAACAGATATGACTTTTCTCCATAAGTGAACATTGGAGATCTCATTGAAGTGCCAAGGACTTGGCAAAATCACTCTTGAGAGCATGTATAGCACAGCTCTAGCTAGAGGGGTAGTCTGCTGATATGTGCCTTTCTTGGAGGAACCATATACCAATTTTGTTTGCTAATTGTAAGAAGGAGCTCCTTTGATGTTCACTTTAACCCCAGACTTGGTGTTGTAGTGCTTGATAGTGCCTTTCTTCAGCTTGAGCACTTCTCGAATGATGTCTTCTGTCACCTTCACCTTCTTGCCCCCAACTTTGCTCACCAAATACTTGACCTCTTCATTCTTTTCCATCTTGATGTGCAGATTCGTGTAGAATTCAGTCACAATTCCTTCATCTATTTGGGTCTGTAAAGTGGCCAAATAGTTGAGCTTGAAATGCTTCAAGATGGGAGTGATTCCGAGAACTTCAAAGTCTTTCAAGACCACATTAGAGTCTTTAGTGAGTGTCTTAAACTTCTTTGTCCCATCTTCTTTCTTTATCAACTCATCAGATTTGACCTTGGCACTTGGCTTGGCCTTTTTCTTCGAGGCCTCAAGAACCTCTTCTTCTTCCTCTTCGGATTCCTGATCATCATCCCCGACATCCTCTTCTTCTTCTTCCTTTTCTTACTCTTCTTCATCATCTTCTTCTTCTTCTTTGCCTTCTTCTTCATCCTCTTGTTCCTCAACATTATCATCACTCTATTCATTTTCATCATCTTTCTATTTTTCTTCTCCTTCTTCTTCTTTCTTTTCCTCTTCATCATCGTGCTCCTCAGAATCAACATTTTTATCGTCATTCTCCTTTTCTTGCTCGTCATCAGAGTAAAATTTGGAGATGAAATCATCCACAGGATTCTCTTCAATATCTGGTTTTTCAGCAACCAGAACATCCTCAGCAAACTTGTAGCTTTCACTTTTTTCAGTATCACTGCCCATGACTCCTTTTCTCTTCTTCGAAACCTCTACCTCAGCCATCTCCTCATCAAAATTAGAGTCAATCAAATGGACTCTGGTGTCCTGCTTCTTGTTCTTCCCAATCTGACTTACAATCCTTCATTCAAGTAGACGAGCATTCGGCTTCCTCACAGCTGGAGCCTTAGTTTTCCTATAAACCACTTATGTTCTCTTCTTCTTCTCTGGTACATCAGGCTTGTGAGCAGACCCAGACTTTCCAGATTGCTTCTTCAATTCCTTCTCATTGTCTGAGGCTGACTCATCATGTGCCTCTTTTTCTACACTCCTCTCCACCTCGTATGGTTTCTCCACAACCAAATTTTCATTCACCTTCATTGCATCTTTCTCTGCACTTTTTGCAATCTTCTGAATCTCTGAAGCTATTAGACCATCTTGGCTGGTCTCTTTAAAACCTTCAGCAGGTACATCCTTTTGTGTAGGAAAAACAGTTCCACCATCAATTACATCTTTCTCAGCAATTTCAACTTCTGCCAGAGATTTTGATTTGCCAATGGCCAAATTCATTTACTCCTCCTCATTTTGGTTTTATTACCAACCAGAGTAGCATTTTCTGACTCTATCAGCTTCTCAACATCATCTTCAGATGCAATACTTTTCATACGAGCAACAAAGTATTATTTGGCTTCTTCTAATCCAAATTTCCCATAAGCACTATGTATTGCCTGAACTAGAGTTTCTACCTCTACTGTAGTAGGTTCTTCAGAAACAATTTTCAATGCAGTAGGATTTAATTCCAATGCAGCACTTTTAGCTTCATTCAAAATTTTTATAACATTAACTTGGATCCAGTGAAGCAGCAGTGATGGAAGTAGCTTCAGGACAATACAAAACATCCAATGCCCATTTTTGTAAAGGCGACATAGTGAGTTCAGCAGTAGGCAGATTTTTACATTCTTCAGTGCCATCACAACGTAAGGCCATAGAAAAATCAAAGACGCTACCTGAAGGTTTCTTTTTGACAATAACTTTTGTGGACGATTCAATGGTACCTTTTCCCTTCTGTTTTTTCTTTACGAGTTGGTCCTCTTTGAACTTCCTTAGTCCCTCAGTTGCATGTTTCTCGGTTGAAGTCAAGTCAAGGCTTGTGCCATCCTTCTTTGTCTTCCCTTTGTCTAGCACCGTCTTCTTTGAAGTAAACTTTTGATGCGTTTTATTTACGCGTGACTTTTTCAAATTTATAATTCTTGATCAATTCACAACACGACACACAAATAACTCACGAGTAAATGCAACGATTGTTAACTGCAAGCGCACAGTGTACTATGTAGTGTAGTAGTCTAATCAAGGTCGATCCACGGAACAAGGGAAATAAGTACTACATAATATCACAACTTACGATTATCTAGGCAAATCAAATAAAATTGGTGTAGGGGTGATGTCGAAACTAACAAATAAAAAGAAATAAAATCGCAGACTTAATCTAAAGTGCGGTTCTATCAATATCTAAAGCAATCTAGGAAATCGGGTTTCACAACAATTACTATCTAGGTTTATTATGCATGGATATCGATTTCTCCTATTGATGTGTGATTGTGGGCAATTGTTTCTAAAGTCTTAATCCTCAGCTCTTGCATGTTGAATCAAATATTCAGCAAAGATTACTACCTAGCTCTCGCATAGCCTAGCATGAATACTAAACCCATTAAGCACAAAACAATCAATCAAGCCCTAAGAAACTATCAGCTCTCGCATATTTTAGAATCAATCAATGTATGTTCTTCTAGGTATCATCATATAAATCACGCAGCTCTCGCATGTTGCAATCAATAAGAATCAATCCAAAGTAGATAATAAATTCGGCACACATAAATTGAACAATCAACACAATCAATTGAATAAACATCAAACCATATAAAATAAAACCATAGAATTAATTGGCTATATCCCTAATCCTAGAATAGAGAATTAGTTCATCATAATAAAATAGCAAATCATCAAAATCTCACAAGAATTCATCAAGTAAACAATTAAACAGAAAGAGAATCGAATAAATGAGAGAGTAGTGAAGTCAGGTAGCCGATTTATGTTGGTGATGATGGCGTCGACTTGTGCTTGCTGGTGACGATTTCTTCTGCAATTGGACTGGTGATTCTGTGACTTTGAACCTTCAAATTTTGCTGGAAAAACGTTGAATTGTTGTGGGGAATAACCTTTGAAATTGGATAAGGAATTCGGCACCACCTAGAGGATCCAAAAGAGTGAAAACCCTAACCCTACTAGTGTGTGTGACCTAATAACTAACCAATTCGGCAGAGCTTCGCCCCTGACTTCTGCCTCCCGAATATGTCGACCTATGGGGTCTTTTTATACTGACTTTAGCTGCTGGAAGTCGGTGGGGCTCTCCTTCTTGAATGGAAATTGAATTCTTGACTTGCACTCCAAGTTGGATTTTTGCTTGTTTTCTGACCCGAAAATTGCACGCCACTTAACTCCTAGAAGACGTCCGAACTGAGCATTAGGCTCTTCTACAAAGTTCTAGATAATTCTCTCAGATGTCTTTCCATAAAAAGAACTCTCCAATTGAACTTTTGTAACTCAAGATATCACCGAAACACTGGGCCTGGGTCGGCACAGAAAAATCTGCGTCCTTGGCTGGATTAAAATAATTACTGCTCCTTGTAAATACGTCCCAAAATTATGAAATTTAATCCATAGAAAGCTCTGGAAGTCTACTTTCATCTCCAATTTGTCTCACTTAATTTCGATGCCTAGAACTTCCGAAATCTTCAAAATAGTCGGCTGTGCTCATTGCAGAAAGTTTCCTTAATTGGGCCTGGTTTCCAAACTTGGCTAAAAAGCTTCCATTCTTCAATAAAAACGATAAATTCCTGATAAAAACACTTAATCAGCAAAATTGAAGTACTAATTGACACAACACATGAAAACACACAATAATATAAAAATTATATACATAATCGACCAAGAATACATAGTAAAAGCTATTCAAAACCATCATAAAAACACTAACATTTAGATGTTATCAAATCTCCTCAAACTTAAACTTTGCTTGTCCTCAAGAAAATAAAACAAAACAAACCAAATGAGGGTTTTGAAAATCTCCACCAAATCACACAATCAAAAAGGATTCACATCAAGACTTCCAAGATGATCACCAAGAGCTCATGAAAAACGTTTAAGATCAAATGCCAAGAAAGAAAGAAAATCTCATGAAAAAGCATCCATGCCATAGTCAGACTTACCTGCACAAGCTTTCACATAAATCACTTAGCAAAAATCGATTTCCCATATGCATGCAAGAAAGAATTGATGTCATGAAAATTTGAAAAACTAGTCCCTTAGGCAAATTCCAGAACTTAACTCCACTATTATGAATAAACACTCTCACAAAGATCAGTAGGACTTTACAAAGGGTTGTAATGGGTCTTGGGTAAAGGTTGATCAAAGAAAAGGTGTATAGGAAGTCAAAGTTCAAAAATTCACTTAAGTAAAGATTGCAATATGTATTATCAAGAGAATGGAAAGAATTCCAAAAGTGAAAGTCTTGAAGTAACATCCATCATGTGAGTATCAAAAGAAAATTCAACTTGTTTCAGGAACCATTGATTGCGCAATTTCCATCTCTTTTTTTTTATTTTTTCTATTTTTTTTTAATCGACTTTGTTGATTTTCTTTTCTTTTTTTTTTTCTATGCTTGACATTCCATAACATACTTGAAACAATTGAAAGTGCAAATATCTTCAATGCATAGATCTTCTTGGATGTGAAAAGAAACGTACAATTGCACTTATCATAGAAAAAAATCTTGATAAAAACATAGAACAAAATTCTCTTAAGGAACTTTGAAAAATAGGGTGTGGATAATGAAAGAAAAGAATGGTAGCTATAAGGCTTCAAAGGGTTAAAGGTGGGTAAATGTGGGTAAGGAAAGAAAAATTAGCTATCATGATTTAGGCTTGAAGGGGTTAAATAAGGGATAATGATAAAGGGTAGGCTTTTTATTGGCTTGTTGGTTCGAACAAAGAATGCCTAAATCATCTCTTTCATTGAGTATCTATGAGAAAAATTCGCTTTGAAAAGTTCTGAAAACTTGTTCCAGGACATATATGTTGACGTCAAAAATTTGAAAAATAATGCATAGGGTGTCGAAAAATGCTCGGCAAAGAATGCTAGAACTTGCATGAATTCATTCACAACTAAACATGCACACAAGATCAATCAAAAATCAAACTTCTTGCATCTAAAAGAAAAAAATTTCAAAAATTCAAAGTGACTCTCTTGGTTATCCATCAACAAAAATCATCTTGATCATAGAATGGTGGGTTTGAAAACAATTTGAAAAAACAAAGAAATTTTTTTTGTTTTTTCGAAAATTTTTTATTTTTTGTCGCTTTTTTGTAAAAACATTTATTTGAAAAACGAAATTGAAAAAGAAAATTGAAAAATAATTTTGAAAACAATTTGAAAACAAAAGTTGAAAACGATTTTGAAAACAATTTTTGAAAAAATAATGGCTTTACTAAGTAATCTAGAATAAAAAATATGCATACTCAATACATTAAAGTAAAAAACATGCTCTTTATTGACACTAAGCAAACAAAAACAAACAAATAGCAAAGAAATTTGTTCTCCCTCCTCAAATTTAAATCGGACAATATCCTCATTGGCCAAGAAAGAAAAGAAACAAAGGATAAAAAGATAGGCACAGAGGAGAGGCACTCTCCTCAAACTTAGATTGAAACATGTATAGCACATAACAAAAGAGAATCCAAGTAAAAGAGAAAGTAATAATCAACCATAAGAGAGATAGAGAAATCAAAATTGCATTGCCACTAGGTGTTCATGACACCAAAATTAAACACATTTGACATGAAATTTAAATTGCCACGAGGATGACTAGCATTTACGGCATCCTATAAAAGTAAAGACATAAAGCAATAAAAACACAACACACAGAGTGATGATGCCTGAACCTACTCGACAAGTTTGTTCTCTATGTTCTCTAGCTTCTTCCTAAGTTGCGCAATGGTCTTCTCTTGTTCATCCAATTTACTGCACATGACTCTCCCTAACTTATGAACAATGTCAACCGACTTATCCATTTGATAGAATAATTCACCGGTGGTCTTGTTGAGATTGGTGATGCCATCGACTTGAGCTTCCCATCCCATGAGAAAGTCGAAGATGTTGGAGGAATCGGACTCCACAGATGATGTAGACGATGGTAGCTTATGATGGATCGGTTGTGTGCTAACACAAAAGCATTCCTCATGAACCACTTCTTCATCACTAAAAGGATATGGATCAATGGGTTCATGGAGTTCTAGGGCCATTGTTGCGGCAACATGCTTATGCACAGTGTCAAGTGCGGGGTTAGAAGGGGTTAAAGTGTAGGGACAGAGGTTAATTCCTAAGAATTTTGCGATATGATTGATCAGCCCTCCACATGCTATCTCGCCTTCTCGTTTGCAAATATGAGCAAAATTTTGCAGCAACCAAAGTCCTGCAGTGAGTTTGTACTCGTGTACCATGCAAAAGAGTACAAAAAGCTCATCACATTGCACCTTGTGTGCCTCTTTGGTTCTTCCAAAGAAAGAGTGTGCCAAAACTCTGTGTAAATACCTCAGTGCATTGTCTTTAATGCACAAGTCATTAGCCAAGCCTTTGAAGCACGCATATGAAGTACTGCAAAGTGTATTCCACATGACACTTGCGTTAAAGCCACAGCTAGGAACTCGCCATCCCTCGGCATCAAAACGAAAAATCTTGTTGAAATCAATTAAGCTCATCTCATAATCTTTCCTCGCAAGCCGAAACTTGACATAGCCGGGATCATGAATGTTCTTGAGATCCACGTCATACCCAAAAGTAGCAAGAAACTCATAAGTAAGCTCCTCGCATGACGGCTCCTTATTCATGCAAAAATCAACTAGTCCTATGTTGGCAAGGTACTTGCCAATCGGCTCTTCAAGATTGTAAGATTCAACCACCTCAAAATCAATGTACCTCGTAGGAATTAGAGGTCTCCTAATCAGCATGTCAAACCTAGCGCGATTCTCTTCAGATATCCGCCACGGATTGTACTCGGTAAACTTAGGCATAGGCATAAAGCACGGGGTATAGTCGGTGACGGTGAAGTTGGGTTGGCAATGGTTTTTTGTGGGAAAAGTCATCTTGAACTAGGGCTAAAGAGGGTAGGAGACAAAAAGAAATCAAAGAAAAACCTAAAGGATGTTAGGGAAGTGAAATCGGCACTAGGGTGTATGAATGTCTAGAGCTTGAATGTTTTTGGTGTGGAAAAATATGGTGGTATGGGTGTTGTATTTATAGGCTCTAGAGGCCGTTGAAAAAGGGGTGTCGGTGCCGACTTCTAGTCTTATGGGTACTAGGAATCCTCCTCAATCTAGTATTCAAAGTGGGTGTGTACTAGGAATCCTATTTCTCCAAGGATTAAAAAATCCCTAAAAATAAAATAAAAACTAAATCCTAATCCTAAAAACTAAAGGAATACTAACCTATATATTTTTGGCGGGTGTAGGACTAACTAAAAAAATCGCAAAGGGGTGCTGGTCCAAAAATCAAAGTCGGCTGCGTGTTGCTCTCAGGTCGGTGCGCGCGATTGGTGCTGCTGGGCGCGCTTTGGCATGCTGTTGGCATGCCTGACGTGCCAATTGGTGTGCCTGGGCCTCCTCGGGTACGCTGGTTGCGCACGCTAGCGGGTGCGCCTGCTGGTGTGCCGATTGGTGCGTCCGGGTGTGCTCGGGTGCAAATGTAGATGCGTCCTCGGGTGGGTTGGTGCGTGCTGACCTGCGCGTTGGCGCGCCTTGGTGCGCGCTGATGTGCGGGTTGGTGTGCCTTTCCTAGCCCGTGAGCGTGCTAATTGTCCTCCTTGTGCGCCACGGTGCACTAATCGGTATGTTCTAAACCCAATTTTTTTTTTCGATTTTTTTGTGTTTTTCTGATTTTTTCTGATTTTCTATTTTTTTATTTTTTAATGAATTATGAAAAGTGAAAAATCCTAGGGTGCTAGAAAAATTAAGAAAATCCTAAAAACTAATCCTAAAAATTGTCTGCTCTAATTTAGCCTAGTTTGTTACGAGCTTGCCATCGGAACCTAAGGGTAAGTACTAAATGTATGAATGCATCAAAACAAATAAAATCCAACAAAGCACTCAAGCAAATCATCACACAAATTACGCAGAAAAGTAGAAGTTTGAATTTAAGAAAAGCTTCTCTGTTTAATTTGATGAAGAATTCGTCTTGACCCTTCCAATGTGGTCGATCTCTCCTCGAAAAATTCCTTCTTCTTGCAATCTGCATAGACTCAAAAACAAAAACAAAAATTAATAAAAGTAAAAGACTCAAAACACTAAACTACCTTAAATTGTGGGTTGCCTCCCACACAGCGCTTCTTTACTGTCGTCTTAGCTGGACTGGATGGATGGGCAGTTATGGTGGGTCATGAAGCTTTTCAATGAATCGCCTCCCATGAAAATCGGCTTGATACTGGACATGATCATAATTGCTCACATCCTTCGGAATGTATCCCATGCAATATAGATAATCAATGAACTCGGCAAACCAAGGAGGTTTCTTTGCAGAAATCGCATTGACCATGGCGAGGTAATCGTCTGGCAGTGCGTCATTGATTGGCTTCTCCTCTTCTTGCTTCTCGTCTTTCTCCAATGGCAATCATGATAAATGATCAGCAACTAAATTCTCCGTTCCTTTCTTGTCCTTGATCTCTAGGTCAAATTCTTGCAACATAAGAATCCATCGAAGAAGTCGTGGTTTCACATCTTTCTTCTGGAGCAAATACTTCAATGCAGCTTGGTCCGTGTGAACGATCACCTTGGAACCCAAGAGGTAACTCCTGAACTTGTCAATTGCGAATACAACAGCTAATAACTCCTTCTCCGTAGTTGCATAATTAACTTGAGCATCATCTGGAGTCTTGCATGCATAATAAATGGCGTGCATCTTCCCATCTCGGCGTTGTCCTAAGACTGCGCCTACAACATAGTCGCTTACATCACACATAATCCCGAACGGAAGTGAATAATCAGGGGGTTGAATAATGGGTGCCGAAATCAACTCCTTCTTGAGCTTGTCGAATGCTTCAATACAGTGTTCATCAAAGACAAAAGGCACATCTTCATTTAAGAGATTAGTAAGAGGTTTGGCTACCTTTGAGAAATCCTTAATGAATCTTCTGTAAAATTCGGCATGTCCAAGAAAACTACGAATCACCCTGATTGAATTTGGTGGAGGTAAGGTGATACGACAAAAACCCTAGAATCAGCACTAGAATCACCACAAATCAGATTGTGGTCTCGACCTTCAATCTCAATCAAACTGATGCTATTCTCCACCCCTTATTCCTCCCAAATCAGGAAGAAAGAAACAAGAAACTTCAAAAGCACAAAGATGGCGCTAATAATCTGAAACCCTAATCAGCAAGAGAAACAGAAAATTAGGAATTAGAACACGCTACAGATTTAGTAAACCTGATAAGTAAATCTAATCCCTAGAATAAACCAAGAGAATCAGCACTCCTGGGTTCCTAGAGCATCAGCACTCAAGGGAAATGTTTGAATCACTCAAACAGAAGAAATCTCAAAGAGAAACTTTTTTTTCATAAAATTGTCAAAACTGAACCAAAAACATAAAAATAACATATTTATACTAGTTTTCTAACCCTAGTTCGGCCACACAACCCTAATCCAAGTCAAATTGGATTTTGACTCCAAACCCTAACCCTAGGCCGAATTCTAGCAAACCCTAATGGACTAGGTTTTTAATTGAGCCCACATACCTTGGACACTAATTAAAACCTTACAATAGAAATCCAAATAACTTAAGCCCATATTAATCAACTAATTAATAATGGACTTGACCCAAACATAATAAAAATAATAATGTATTTTCGGACAGAATCTGTCCGTCGACTTCAAGTGACTTTTACGGAATGAAAACGACACACTCAGCTTCGGTGCTCAACATCGAAGTTGTAGATCTTTGTCTTATCTTTTCAGTGAGTCCAAGATTGCAGCAATCCGAGATGTAGAGATCGAGATATGAATTTATTATCAATACTGCTCGCTCCAGGAATTTCAGCAATTATTCTTCTCATCCTTCGCTTTGATCTCCATCTCTTCTTGAATTTCTTATGAGATCGAATCTTGGACTTAATCCTGAAAGTAAGCTTGCCATGTCCAAGCTTGTCTTTGTCACCATGCTCCTCATTGATGCCTCCAAAGAAGCCTATACATGCACCATTATCTAAGTCTCTAAGCTTGCCTAGGTGATTTGCATCATAAGGTCTCTATCACGTCTATCTTGGCTTTGTCTACTTCAATCCCATGTTCGAAAACTAAGTGTCCAAGAACAATTCCTTCTTATACCATAAAATGGCATTTTTCCCAATTAAGTACCAAATTAGTCTCCTCACATCTTGTAAGCACCTTCGATAAGTTAGATAAACAATCGTCAAATGTTTTCCCGTAGACGGAAAAGTCATCCATAAAAACCTCCATAATCTTCTCAATGTAGTCAGAGAAAATCGCCATCATGCATCTTTGAAAAGTGGCTGGTGCGTTGCACAGCCCAAAAGGCATCCGTCGATAGGCAAAAGTTCCATACGGACAAGTGAACGTCGTCTTCTCTTCATCATTCGGGTGAATAGGTATCTGAAAGAATCCCGAATATCCGTCCAAATAGAAATAATAAGAATGCTTAGCCAGTCGCTCAAGCATTTGATCGATAAACGGCAGAGGAAAGTGATCCTTGCGCGTAGAACTGTTCAGCTTCCTATAATCAATACTCATTCTCCATCCTGTAACAGTCCTCGTAGGAATCAACTCGTCATCCTTGTTCTTGACCACTATCATTCCTCCTTTCTTTGGTACCATGTGAACTGGGGCCACTCATTCACTGTCAGAAATCGGATAAATGATCCCTGCATCAAGAAGCTTAAGAATCTCCTTTTTCACAACTTCCTTCATGTTCTTATTAAGCCTTATTTGACTTTCAATACTCGGTTTGCTACCTTCCTCAAGCAAAATCCGATGCATGCAGAGTGTAGGACTAATTCCCTTCAAGTCCTCAACAGAATATCCAATAGCTTTTTTATGCTTCCTTAGCACATCAAGTAGCATCTCCTCCTCTACTTTACTCAACTCGGCATTGATAATAACAGGATATGTAGAGTCGGGACCTAAGAATGCATACCGTAGCTTAGATGGTAATGGTTTCAGCTCTACCTTCGGTGCACTCTGATATTTCTTCTCTTCTCCAATCAACTCATAGCTCTTATCTTCGGTCGCTTCCAATGGTGGCGTGGATTGCACTCGTCACCAAGCAATTCAAGAGTGGATCGTCACTACTCGCTACTTTGCTTACTTCCTTCACGGCATCATCAATAAAATCAACTCGGAAACAAATGTCTTCTTCAAGTGGTCCTTCGGTTGTACGGAAGACATTGAACTCGATTTTCTCATTCCCAATCCTTAAAGTAAGCTTTCCATCGCGAACATCAATTTGAGCTCCAACAGTAGCTATGAACGGCCTCCCAAGAATTATCGGCATTTGAAAATCAATCTCCATGTCGAGCACCACAAAATCGACTAGTACAAAGAACTTCCCAACCTTGATTGGAATATCCTCCAATATCCCCACTAGATATTTGACAGATCGATCCGCAAGCTGAAGAGAGATGGTAGTCGGTTTCATATCTCCTATATCTAGCTTCTCAGCAATTCGCTTAGGAATAAGACTAACACTGGCTCCCAAATCACATAGAGCTCGCTCAATGCACATAGAACCAATATTGCAAGGAATAGAGAAACTTCCAGGGTCCTTCAGTTTTGGCGGCAGCTTATTCTGTAGGATTGTACTGCACTCCTCCGTCAAAGCCACTGTCTCGTAATCTTCTAGCTTCCTTTTCCTGGAAAGAATTTCCTTGAGAAATTTAGCATAAGCAGGCAATTGAGAAATTACTTCCGTAAATGGAACATTAACATGCAATTTCTTTAAATGTTCAAGAAATCTCCCGAATTGTTCATCTTTTTTGCTATACTGAAGTTGCTGAGGGAATGGAACCGGTGGTTCATAAGCTTTGACTTCAGGCCATATCTCCTTCGGTTGCTCTCTTTTCTGCTTCCCTAGCTTCCACCTGGGAATCCACTTCTCTTACTCTTGCTTCTTTTCCTCTGCTTCCTTTTCAGGTAACTGCTTCTCTACTTTAGGTTGCTCGTTTTTTTCTTCTTGCTTAATGATGGTGTCAGCTTCATCTTCTTTAGGTGGATAGGGATCATCTAACTGCTTTCCGCTTCTAAGTGCTACAGCCTTGACTTGCTCTCTCAGATTAACTGTGGGCTGTCCCGATAGGTTTCCTGGTGTCCTCATAATCGCCTCTACTTGCTGCGCAAGTTGCGTCTCAAGCATCTTCAAGTGAGTCTCCATATTCGCCATCCGATTATTGAATCCTTGCATCATCTCCTTTTGCATACGTTGAGTCTCCATTATGGCTTTCATCATAGATGTAAGATCCATGTCTTGATTCTTCGGAATTTGCATGCTTGAACTCTTCTGCCCATAATTGTTTCTTTGAAAGTTGCCTTGCTGGTTCGGGTTGGTCTCCCTCCATGAGAATTTAGGATGATTCCTCCATTCCGGATTGTATGTGTTGGTGTAGGGTCCTCTTTGTTGTTGGCGTTGATGAATGTAGTTCATCTGCTCAATCGTCAAGTCGTCTCCGGTTGGACAATTCATTGAATTGTGTTCAGCACCTGCACAATTATCACAAATTAAACTCGGCATAACAACAGCAACACATGATTTCACCTGCTGACTCAAAGAATCTAACTTCAAATTAAGCAGCCTCCACTTCTAGAATTCCAGCTACTCGCTTGTTGTTTGATCGTGAAGAGCTCTGGTAACTATTACTCGCCATTGTCTCCAACTTCTGACACGCCACATCTGGTGCTTGCGCCATGAATTCCCCTCCTGAAGCTGCGTCCAAACTCATGCGCAAAGGCTCATTTAAACCATTAAAAAATGAATGAACTACAAGCCATTCGGGTAATCCATGTTGTGGGCATCCTTGAATAAGATCCTTGTAGCGTTCCCATGCATCACAGAAACTTTCTCCATCGAATTGAGTGAATGATCTAATTTTGCTCCGGATACGTGCTGCTTTATCAGGTGGATAATACTTGGCAAGAATAGCCTTTAAAAGCTCCTCCCACGTCTTGTATGTTCCAGCTGCTCCTGACTTCAACCACTTCTAAGCCTTGCCTTGCAAAGAAAACGGGAATAATCGAAGTCGAATTGCATCATCAGTTGCCCCATTGATCTTGATCAAATCACAAATCTCCGTAAATGTTTGTAGATGTTGATTCGGGTCCTCATTATCCAAGCCTCCAAATTGTTCTTGTTGCACCATGTGAATGAGTGCTGTCTTTAGTTCGAAATTGTTGGTATTGATCGCTGGCCTTGCAATGCTCGACTGCACGATATCCAAACTCGGTGTTGCGTAGTCACGCAATGTCTTGTTTCCTTCTTCTGCCATGAAGACTGTCTCAAAATTATCTGCAACAACTTCTGCTTCCTCTTCTATTTCAGTGTCTTGAAGAAACTCCACAGGCTCTACAACTTGCTTCTGCTTTCTCTTGTTTGCGCGTAGTTGCTTGTGTAATGTTCTCTCGATCTCCAGATTGATCTCAGGAATTGGACTCGACGAAGCACCGCGTCTCGTCTTGGGCATCAACTAAAATCGACAACACTATATAAAAAAAGAAAAGCAAAAATCGATTAAATAAAATAAAAAGAAATAAAAAGAAACTAATGCAAAAAATAAAACCTAAAGTAATCTAGCTGCAATCTCAATAGTATTAAAACCGTTTGTTCCCCGGCAACAGCGCCAGAAAAGCTTGATGCGTTTTATTTACGTGTGACTTTTTCAAATTTATAATTCTTGATCAATTGACAACACGACACACAAATAACTCACGAGTAAACGCAATGATTGTTAACTGCAAGCGCACAGTGTACTATGCAGTGTAGTAGTCTAATCAAGGTCAATCCACGGAACAAGGGAAATAAGTACTACCTAATGTCACAACTTACGATTATCTTGGCAAATCAAATAAAAAATGGTGTAGGGGTGATGTCGAAACTAACAAATAAAAAGAAATAAAATCGCAGACTTAATCTAAAGTGTGGTTCTATCAATATCTAAAGCAATCTAGGAAATCGGGGTTCACACAATTACTATCTAGGTTTATTATGCATGGAATCGATATCTCCTATTGATGTGTGATTGTGGGCAATTGTTTCTAATGTCTTAATCCTCAGCTCTCGCATGTTGAATCAAATATTCAGCAAAGATTACTACCTAGCTCTCGCATAGCCTAGCATCAATACTAAACTCATTAGGCACAAAACAATCAATTAAGCCCTAAGAAACTATCAGCTCTCTCATATTTTAGCATCAATCAATGTATGTTCTTCTAGGTATCATCATATAAATCATGCAACTCTCGCATGTTTCAATCAATAAGAATCAATCCAAAGTAGAAAATAAATTCGGCACACATAGATTGAACAATCAACACAATCAATTGAATAAACATCAAACCATATATAATAAAACCATAGAAGTAATTGGCTACATCCCTAATCCTAGATTAGAGAATTAGTTCATCATAAAAAAATAGCAAATCATCCAAAATCTCACAAGAATTCATCAAGTAAACAATCAGACAGAAAGAGAATCGAATAAAAGAGAGAGTAGTGAAGTCGGGTAGCCGATTTGTATTGGTGATGATGGCGTCGACTTGTGCTCCTCTGGTGACGATTTCTGCTGCAATTGGACTGGTGATTTTGTGACTTTGAACCTTCAAATCTTGCTGGGAAAATATTGAATTGTTGTTGGGAATAGCCTTTGAAATTGGATAAGGAATTCGGCACCACCTAGAGGATCCAAAAGAGAGAAAACCCTAACCCTACTAGTGTCTGTGACCTAATAACTAACCAATTCGGCAGAGCTTAGCCCTCTGACTTCTGCCTCCCAAATATGTCTACCTAGGGGGTCTTTTTATACTGACTTTAGCTGCTGGAAGTCGGTGGGGCTCTCCTTCTTTGAATGGAAATTGAATTCTTGACTTGCACTCCAAGTTGGACTTTTGCCTGTTTTCTGACCCGAACATTGCACGCCATTTAACTCCTAGAAGAAATCCAAACTGGGAATTAGCCTCTTCTACAAAGTTTTAGATAATTCTCTCAGATTTCTTTCCATAAAAAGAACTCTTCAATTGGACTTCTGTAGCTAAGGATATCGCCGAAACACTGGGCCTGGGTCGGCACAGTAAAATCTGCATCCTTGGCTGGATTAAAGTAATTATTGCTCCTTGTAAATACATACAAAATTATGAAATTTAATCCATAGAAAGCTCTGGAAGTCTATTTTCGTCTCCAATTAGTCTCACTTAATTTAGATGCCTAGAACTTCCAAAATCATCAAAATAATCGGCTGTGCTCATTGGAGAAAGTTTCCTTAATTGGGCCTGGTTTCCAAACTTGGCTAAAAAGCTTCCATTCTTCAATAAAAACGATAAATTCCTCACAAAAACACTTAATCAGCAAAATTCAAGTATTAATTGACACAATGCATGAAAACACACAAAAATATAAAGATTATACACATAATCGACTAAGAATACATTGTAAAAGCCATTCAAAACCATCATAAAAACACTAACATTTAGATGTTATCAACTTTGCTTTAGAGACAAATTTTGTTGTAGAAGTGGGTATTTGTGAGGAGGTCTTCTTAACATGTTTTGGCTTCGATGATTGTTTTTTCTCGACAGATTTAGGTGATTTCGAGGTGTTGGCTTCTTTAGTTGGGTTGCCCTTTCTAGAGAATGTCTTCATCTTGATAGTTTGGGGGTTTGAGTGTTTAGGGTTTCAGAATTTGATTGAGAGAATTTTGGAGAGAAAGAGATCATCTCGGGTATAAAGAAGTTGAATAATGCAGGAGAGAGAGACCACACGGAATATAAGGAGTGGTTTCTTTGCAATAACTTCTCCACTTCCTTTTGTTTCCTCTGACAGGTATGGGAAACATAAAAAGGTAACTAGCTTTTGCAGAACACAACTGCCTTGTCTCCGACTTTTTCTTCAAACTTTTAGTTAATAACCATTGGATACTAAAGAATGGTTTTTCCTAAAAACCATATTTCCTCAATATCAGCATATAGATGGTTTTTTTTTAAACCAGATCTTCCTAAGTTTCCCTTCAACTTCTCTTGATGATTTGAACACCTTATGAAAGTGTGCCCATTGGCTTGACTGCATAGTGCTTATCTGCAAGTGCTGTGAATGCAATAGACTAATATGATGCATGAACATATATGCATAGATATGGTTTATGCACCAACCAATTTACTTACAGACTTTTAAGGTAGATTGTACATGTCCAGCTCAAGTCTGATTTTTGTAAATTGCTCCACTTTAAGTGGCTTTGTGAAAATGCCAGCGAGTTGATTTTCAGTCTTGACAAACTCAATGNGGGGGGGGGGGGGGGGGGGGGGGGGGGGGCGGTTGTGAATTAGGAATTAAAACTTTTTCGCGCATGGAGATATGGTTTCTGTGAAACCAGATCTTTAACAGGTTTCGAATGAGCAAAATAGAGCAATACGCGAGCAGGGAAAATAAAAGCAAAGGACACAGTGATTTATAGTGGTTCCCCCTCACCAGGTACCTCCACTACCTAAAGGTTCCTTCCTTTAGGATTTTGAAAACATTCACACTAAAAATTTGGGCTTTTGCAGGTTCAACCCGAACCTTTACAATTCAAGCTTTTCTAGGCTAAGCTTTAACCTTTACAAGCTTTTACAGGATAAGCTCTAACCTTCACAAGCTTTTACAGGCTAAGCTCTAACCTTCACTCAAATCTAATCTTAGACTTGTGATCCCAGCAAAACTAAACCAAGCTTTGCTTACACACTTTGAATATTTTTGTTGCAAGACTAAACTCTGGAAAACCAGATCTTTGTTCGATTGTAAGCACAAGTATGAACTCAGATTTTCTGTAAACGGCTGGGATAGATCTTTAGTTCACTTGCAGACCCTCCTTTATAGAATCTGAGTTGGGGAGAAAGTTGCAGTAACGGCTCTTTTGAACTCCAAGTTGACTTCAGTCTATTATTGTACCAATCGGGACCATTGCACCTTGTCAACACTCTTGATAGCAAAGTATTTCCATAAATGAAAATTTTGGGGCACCATTACGGGTTAGATGGAAGTTGAATAATAATGTGTACTGATCATCTCTGAAGTCTTCCCTCTAACTTGCTTAAGATTCTAGACGTTGGAAGTGGATTTTAATTGCTTGCAGGACCACACGCAAGTTGCTGGAAAGGTAAAAGTGACAGCTCCAGATATGGTATTGCAGAAACCATATGTTGTGATATGCGATATGGTTGATCAGAAACCATGTTCCGTCCTGTAGGCTAAAATCAACACAACTAAAACTTATAGCACACATATATTTTGTTAGTCATCAAAATTCACTAAATCACAAATTTAACTCTGAGGTGTGATTTAGGCGAGCAATCTCCCCCTTTTCGATGATGAAAAATAAGTGTTAATTTAATTGTTGCAACAAGGGATTTAAAAGATTTCAGCACGCTTAAAGGCTCCCCCTCAGTTTTTGCTCCCCCTTTCGAAAACATTTTTGCAATTCATCAAGGTATTAGTTCAAGAGTTTAAGAGTTGATTGAATCAAAATTCAAAGATTTTCATGTGAAGCATATCTTGGCTTTTATAACCAAAAACTGCCCCTTTGGTAATCATTATCTTCCAAACAAAACAGCATCTGTTGCATTATGAAATCTTAGCGGCCTGTAAATGTTCCGGTAGTTCCTGTAAAAGACTATCATAAAAAAAGTTGAGTTAATTAGATTAAGAAGATTTATCTTAACTATGAGTTTGCCTTTGGAAAAAAAATTTCTTTCAAATTGTACATAATCAACACTTCAAAAATATCTTATTGATTTTCGTTTTCTTTTATTTGGTTCATGAACAAGGCACCTATTGACCTTTTACTTGAATTTGCAATGATAAATGTTTTTTTTTAACATTGTTATGCATGCAGGACCCGACGAGTCCCAATATCTTTTGATGAAGACATACCAAGGGCACATTACCCCACCTTGATTGATGAGTTTTCATGGGCATGACAAGCCTGCTTGCTTGATTTTTGTTAAAAATCTTTCTGAATTGTGGGCTGAGACGCCCGGGATGGTTGTAAATCAGGGGCATGCTAGACCCCATCTTCGAAACCATGTTTAGATGATGTTAAGGGCATCATGCCCCACTGCAAGAAAATCAAACCAGGGGCATGAGGTGCCCGCATTTAGACAAGGGGCATGATGCGCCCCATTTCTTTCAAACCTACTAGGAAGCATAGAAATGTGAGAAGTAGACAACCCGGCTGCAAAGCGGAATCTCTTTCAAACCTATTAGTCATAGGGGCATGAGATGCCTGGAGGTTAGACAACCAGGCTGTGAGACGGAATTCATTGTGAGATCATATAAAGCCGAGGATCCAGTGCTCGCAAACCTTGAGATGAGCAAACCCAAAGCCGAGGATCCAGACCTCACAAACCAAAAGCCAAGGACCCAATCTTCACAAAACTCGGGATGAGATGATTCCCACAAGCCGAGGACCCTGTCCTCGCAAACCTTGGGATGAGATGATTCTCGAATTGGAGCATGGGATGCTCCGACCTTTGGCACACACCACGTACATCAATCTTTCAAATTTTGTTGTTCCTTTCTTACGTTGTTTCGCCCTTAGCTTCTAAGAACTCATCAACGAGGTGTATCTGTGAACACCCAAAATTTGACCCACGAATATTCTTCAAAATAAGTATGCTTGAGCCATGGGATTGATGAGACGATTTGGTCTTTGGTTAGAGTATATTTGGAATTTATTTTATGAGAATTTACATATTTTTGTATTTTAAACCTCTTTGTGTTTGAATCTTAGGATTAATGAGATGAATTAATCTTAAAACAAAAATATGTACCAAGGTTTAATTTATCAAAATATATTTAATTTCATTTATTTGGGCTTTCTTATTTATTCTCACCCCAATTATATTGAGACGATTTATTTTTTGGCTGGAAATGAATTTAGAGGCCTAAGTTAATGGAATATGGATTCTCCAGAGTTGATTGGCCCATAAACACATTGCTTGCAGACTAATCTTAAGTCTAATTTTCGTGAAAAATCAGAATTAAATCACCTTGTAATGGTAAAATGTGTTTTGGTATGATTTTTGCATAAAATGGGGGTTTTAATGTGTATCAATTAGCCATGGAAGGTTTAGGAGGATTATTAATCAAGAAATAGGATATTTTGGGTTGATTAGGAGTTAATTACATGGTTAGATCAAGTCAGGACAAAATTAGGGGGATTGTGATCAAAAAAAGGAAAGAACGGGTGAAACCTAGGAGGTCGGGCGGCCATCTCGGGATGACTGCCAAGTCTAGGCGCTCACGCACTGATGATCGTCGGGCCTGGCTGTCATACAAGGGATGACCACCGACCATGGAGGTCGTGCACCCCCAGAAATTTGGTTTTTCCCCAATTTTGCTCCTAATTTGATAGGGGTTATCGGGTAGAGTGAACCTATTTCTCGTTGTTTAGCAATGATAGGGGTTAATAGGCGTGTGACCTCACGTGGCGCGCTACGTCACATGTGAGTAGTCCAAACTACCCCTTAGCGACGGTCTTTTGGCCCCCAACCAACAACTACCCTGAGCATCTCATGCATGATTGAATCAGTACGTGGTACGTGCGTATGTTTGTTTGTTATGAATCCAAGTATATGTAAATTGAGTGCCTTTTAATTTGATAAAACCAAAAAAAATATACAGTGTGAGTGCCAAGAGGGAGAACCCGGGGTACCCAGAATCCTTACACATGCCCTCTTAGATACTAGGGCAACATGGCTGAGATGAGCACCGATGATATGGTCAAGAAGCTCCATACCATGCTTAAGGACCCAACTGCGATGGAACTGCTAGAGATGTTAAGGAAGAAGAAGATGCTTGCTATCGGAAGTGAGGAAGCAGAAGCCTCTAAAGCCGGCGCCGAGAAGAACAACCCGATGGATGTGGACAATGACTCGGTGACACAAGAGGCTAAGGATGATAAGGAGAGGCTCTGATTACTAGAAGAGGTGGTGAATAATATCAAGTTGAAAGAGGATGACTGGAATTTGAGCCGTTTGTCGCTGTTCCCTGGTGCTCGCTTGCCCGAAAAATTCAAGATGGTGGATATAGAAAAATTCAATAGGATCGGGAGCCCGAGGACTCATCTGAAGTTTTATGTGAGATTGCTACAACCAATGGGAGTGAGCAATGAACTGATGGCTCAGTTATTCCGAAGGACCTTGTCGGGTGCCGCCTTGAAATGGTTCATGGGCTTAGACTAGTCAAAGGTCAGCAAGTGGGAGGATATTTGCACTGTGTTCCTGGGGCAGTATAGCTATAATACTGAGGTTGATGTGACCAAAAGGGATCTCGAGACAACTAAACAAACGGCTCAAGAGACGTTCTCAGCTTTTGTCACTCGATGGCGCAACAAGGTATCCCAAATGGTGAATTGACCCTTGCAAGAGAAGCAGGTACAAAAGGTGATTAAGAACCTTCAACCGATGTACTATGAGCGCATGATTGGCAACTACTATGCTAATTTCGTAGCTCTTGTCGGGGTAGGGGCCCAGCTGGAAGATGCAATCTCTTCGGGAAAGATCAAGGCGGCGACAGATACGTCTGCTTCTAGGTGTAATTTTTGCATGACACATGGGAAGAAGCCCACCGAGGTAAATTCGGTTGCTACCCAGACCCTTGTGTGTATTGAGGCGACAGCAAGGAGGTTCACTCCCTTGCCTATGACTTTAAGCAAGATGCTTAAGAAGTGTGTGGAGAAGAACTTGCTGCAACCGCTCGTGCTTAGACCTGACTTAATGGGGATCCGAATCTACACTGTGCATTCCATCAGATGCCCGGACACACGACTGATAGTTGCGTACGACTTTGTCATGAAATCTAGGATTTGATCGAAAGGGGTGAAATCATCTTGCCTCAAAATCCCAACTCCAAAACTAATCCATTGCCTGCACTCATTGAGATTGATGTCATATTTGAAGAACCCATGCATGGACGTAACAATTATGAGGAGTTGGATGAGGAAGTCGTTCGACTCGAGGGAATGAATGCGAAAGAGAGACAGTGGGAGAAGACCACACCCATAGGACTAATCAATACTGGGTCACATATCAGAAAGCGACAGCTATGCGTTTACACGAAGCAATGGGTGTTCATCTGGGTGGTGAAGTCAAAAACTCAAGAGTCTCATGCAATCAAATTACAAAAACTCTTTGAAAAATGTTAGGAACTTGGTATAAGACTTATTCCACGAGTGTCTCCTTTAGACGGACCGACATACGGTTGCATTATTAGGGAACAAGGTGAAGGGGTAGAATTATCGGCGATCAAGGCAATGACGGACACACTGACGAACCCGAGATCCAAAATTTCCTCTGAGAGTCACGCTAAGGAAAGAGAAGAAGACTATGTGAACATCCAAATTTGACCCACGAACATTTTATTAACTTAGGTTCTAGATGTGTCCAAACCACAAGATTAATGAGATGATTTAGTCTTTGGCTAGAATATATTTAGAATTTATTTTAATGAATGTGCATATTTTATAAATTGAACCTTGTTACATGTTGGAGTCCAAGGGTTATTGAGATGATTTAATCTTAGGATGAAAATACGTGCTAAGGTTTGATTTAATAGAATATGTTTTGTTTTATTTAGTTGGGCTTTTTGGATATTTTTTAACCCAATAATATTGAGATGATTTACTTTTGGGTTAAAATTTGATTTAGAGGCTTAGGTTAATAAAGCTTGGATCCTCCAGAGTTTATTGGACCAAAAAACATTTTTCTTGCAACTCAAATTTAGCTCTGATTTTCGTGCAAAATCAGAATTAAATTTACTTTTCTTATAGAAAGTATGTTTTTGGTAAAAGAGAGTTGATTTGGAGCTAATTAGAGATTAATAGGGTGTTTTAATGTTAATTGGAGTGATTGATAGGAGTGACCAGCAAGAATGGAGTGATTCTTGGTCTGACAACTTTAATTCCACGCTTAGAATCAATCAGACCTGGAATTAATGATAATTGGGATCCAAAAGGAAAGAGTACCAGTACTTGGCGCTCATCTAATGGCTTGGCGGTCATCCAAATGTGCTTGGCAGTCTTCCAAAAGTGCTTGGCGGTCATCGAAAATTGCTTGGCGGTCATTCGGACATGACCACCAGACATGTCTGCCATGCCGACATGACCGTCGGGCACCTACCATTCATGTTACGCAATTTTCGACTGTTAATTCGATTCCACATGATTTTTGGTCGGATTTTTAGCAAGAATCCCACTCATTATGAGGTCTATGAACCCTATATTCCTTGAACTCTATAAATAGGACCTCTCATTCACATCCAAAAGGAGAGAATCATCTAGACACACACACCCATAAGCTTAGAAAGGCTTGGAGAAACTCTACTTCTCTACACCCCAAGAAAACACTCTCTTTATTCTTATTCTGGAAGAATCCCGTGGATTTTTGCATCATACGGCATCAAGTTTGAAGTGTAGCAGCTGATCAAAGAGGAGGAAAGCAATCAAAGGCCATTAGGAAGCCAAGAACATGAAGAACCTGAGTGGAGGTTCGTGATGCATGCAGTCTAGGAAAATAATTCATATCTCGAGTTCTAGAAGTCGGATTGCTACAATCTTAGACTCTCTAGAAAGCTAAGAAGGAGATCTACAACTTTGAGGTTGAGCCCAGAAGCTGAATTGGCCATTTTCATTGTCTAAAATCCAGTCAAAGACCACCCACAGATTCTGTCCAACAACCAAGGTAAGTACTCTAGTCCCTTTATGATTGTGAATCTCATTGATTGCTGATGATTTGATGATTTGATGTTGCTGAGATGTTTGCTGCTGATATGATGACGTAATTTGTGTTGATTAACCGCTAGAACTACGTGGCTTTGACCCCGGTTACTCGGGTACGTAGGTAGTCTCTAGTTGCCAATGAGATGCAAGTCAAATCTTCTTCTTCTCCCCTTCTCTTTACTTTGTACACTTGCACACCTGCACAAGGCACACTTGCACTCTCCAATTGCACAAGGTTTCGACCCAACACGGATGGGTGCCTGACACCTTCCCTTCCGTGACGAACCCCCGATCCCATGTCTTTGGTTCGCCATGACCATGTAGCCTAAAGGAGTCATATGAAGGTTTTTCCCAAATTTTTTCCTTAATAAAATTTGGATGGCGACTCCATTGACATGCGATTGACCCGAGGAAGAAGGTGAGAAGGAATAGGTGAATAGGCCCAAGTGATTTTGGGTCGGGTATTCACAGTTGGCGACTCCGCTGGGGAAGTAGTGGGTTCAAGAAACTTTGTGCAATCGTTGAACCTTGTGAGCCTTTTTTATGTGTCATCATAAGTGCCTTGCATTCATGATGATTGATGTGAAGCCTCTACCGTAAGAGGGCGAGGGAATCCGAGTCCGCTACATGCTTTCCTTAAGCGATGGTGGCTTAAGTAGTCCCGTTTCTCGATGCTTAGCAATGATGGGGATTAATGGGCCTTGGACCTCACGCGATATCCTTTATCACATGTGAGTAGGCCAACCTATTCCGTAGCGGCAATCTCTAGCCCCCAACCAGCTGCATACCCTGAGCATCTCATGCATATTGAATCAATAAGTGGTATGTGCATTCTATGTGTGATTATTATTGTGGATTCGTGTATGTGTAAATAGAGTGTTTTTAGTTATTATGTGATATGTGTAATTAGTGGGATCGTCGTGCTAACTCTACGTAGGGTGCTACATCACGTGGTGTGAATTAACGAGTCTAGAAAAGGAACCCTAGGGGTGTAAGTATACATGTTTAAGCCGATGTTAAATTTTTGGAGTTGTTTCTCATTTGACATAAATGTTCAGTCCGTCTACCTTGTGTTAGGGAATTCCCATTTGCATACATTGAACATTGCATCACATGTTTTTCAAATCATGCAAATCGAGCCAAGGTGTATTGTCTTTGTTGAAGCTTGAGTTTTCTTGGAAAAAAGAGATTGTTTAAAGAAAAGAAACATGTTTTGCGAGTATATTCCATCCTGTTTTCCACCAATCGTTTTTGAAATAAAAAAAAGCCTAAGTGTAGGACTCATGATGGCCATGAACTGAATTGATTAAGAATCATACCCGTAGGACACCATGAGTGAAAAAACTAATTTTTTTTTTTCAAACTCACCAATCACCATAACTGAGGGGAATTTTATTGATGGATGACCAATGATTGATTCTTGGAGATTCAAACTTTTTAACTCGACGTTTGTTTTTCCGAACACCCTATGCATGCCTTTTGAAAAATCTTGACGTCAACATCTACATCCTAGAATAAATCGCCAAGCCTTTTCAAAGCGAATTTCTCATATGGATGCTCGATAAAGGATATGATCTAGGCCCTCTTTGCTCAAGCCCGCAGGCCAACAAGAAACCTACCCAGTAGCATTATCCCTTGATAAACCTCTTTGAGCCTATAACGTGATAGCCGACTTTTATTTGATTACCTACATCAACTCACCGTTAACCCTTTGAGCCCTCTCTACGGCTATCGTATATTTTTCTTTCATGGATCATACCTATTTCAAAACCCGTTGGGAAGATCTCATTACGAGCTTTTGCCAAAGAATTTTTTCAAAGACAAGTGCACATTGATTTCTACACATCCAAGACGGTCCATGCAACGAATTGCTTCAAGAATAGTATGAAATGTCGAAGTGCACACAGGGAGAAATCACCAGATTCAAATCACCAATGATAGTAAAAAAGAGCAAATGTGTGCACGAGTAAAATTATTTTGAAGCAAGAAGAATTTTCAAGTATGGTATAAAATGCCAAGGTTCACACAAGGAGGAATTGCAAGGGAGAAATCGTGAAAGCTCCCAAAGTTGATTTCGGGCAATCCAAATAAAGACAGAAGTGGAACGAATGTGTGCATAAGCAATCATTTTGAAGAAAGGAAGATGATCAACTCAAGGTTGGATGTCAATCAAAAAGTGCACTTTGAGAATACTTTGGTTTTCTTGGTAGAAGCTCACCCTTCCTAAATGTGATTTTGAACTTTGAATCCCTCACTATCCTTTCTTTGATGAACCTCTACACATAACCCCATTACAACCATTGATGAAAGACTTATTGATCGTTTTGAGAATGTCTATATACAATAGTGTAGTTTAGGCCTGGAATTTGCCTATGGGGATTTCTTTAAAAAAAAAACATTTTATGACGTCAAATCATACTTGCATATGGGATCTTTCCTTGTTCGGGTTGTTACTCCAAAATGTTTTTTATGAACTCTAAATAGAGTCCTCGATTGGTTGTCTAGATCTAAGTCCTCTTCAGCTAGCGATTGGGTGGGGATTTTCAAAACCTCTAATTTGAAGTATCTTTTCACTTCTCATGGGATCCTTATGGAAGAAGAAATACATTCATGGTCATTGGGAGTCTTCAACCTGAAGTTTTTGCATTTTAATGGGATAACTCGCTCTTTGAAATTGCTCAACTTTCACCTTGACCCGAATAATTTTCAATGCTCATGCATCATACTACGGGCATTTGCATCCAAATGCACTATGTAGATATAAGGTAGCACTTGCATTCGATAAGTAGACATATCATGTAGAGCTAGGAAGCACTTGCATTTGAGGGAAAAAGAGAGAAGAAGAGAAGAAAGGCGAGAGATAGAGAAAGGGAGAGAGAAGGGATCGAGAGAAGATAAGAGGAGGCGAGAAAAAAAAAGGGAGAGAAGAAGACGAAAAGAAAAGGAAGAGAAAAATCAAGGGAAGCGAGAGGGGATGCAGGGAAAAGAGAAAACGGGGAGAGTGAGAGAAAGAGGAAAAGAATAAGAGGGAGGATAAGAGAGAAAAGGGAGAGAACATATCATAAGCACTTGCATCAAAAAAAAACAAACATGTAGGAGCTAGGGGCAACCTCATCCATTGTAAAGAAAAACACATTATAGACATGCTCATACATCACATACATATACAATAAGGATTCCTTGATAAGGTGGGCTTAACTGAGGGTAAATGATCAATGAAAGTGGCAGCATCATAAATTCGTCAATTGATGTAGACTTACATTTCCTGGGGTTAATGACTGGAGGGGCATGGCATGCCCGAATCTTTAGATGACTTTACCTGTAGAATAACGGGCATGCCATGCCCGCACTCGAAATGTAGACATTATGGTCACCCGCAGACCTTAGGGGCACGGTGGCCCCCGGTTTTTTATTGATGTTGGGCATTCTTGAGAAGATATATGGCCCAAGTTTTTTAAGTTGATGCTTGTTGTCTTGGGCATTCGAGGAGAAGTAAGCCCCAACTTTTGTTAATGAGTCGAGATGTGAGCTTGGGCATTCGAGGGGATGTAAGCCCAACTTTTGTTGATGAGCCGAGATGTGAGCTTGGGCATTCAAGGAGAAGTAAGCCCCAACTTTTGTTGATGAGTTGGGGCATTCTCTATAAAACGAGTTGTAAGGCCAAACCCTTTCGTGAAATAATGCTAGGGGTGTCACGCCCCCGCTAAGCGTGACCGGCTAGGTACCTTGCGCACTCACCATGTGCCACAAGGCACCCAAAGGCCTTTCTCCACCTCAACCAAAAGCCCGTTGCCTCTGCTCGGCGGGTTACCAACAAAGAAATGCGCGGCACAAAAGGAAGCAACAACCGACAAACGCAAAGGCAACAAAAGAAAATAAAATGTATCAAAACCAATTAATAAAGACAAATCCTCTAATGTCGTAAACCATTTCTATGAGGGGCACTACTTCTTACTATACAAGGACATAATCTCCATATATAAAATTATACAGTAAAGTAATTAAAGGAGACCGACTCGGTTATACCCATCGACCTACTTCCCGTACTCTCAAACTCGCACCTGTAAGACAAGGGGAGGAAATGGGGGGTGAGTATAAAACCCAATAAGCAGGTGAGATACAAGGCATTAGCAAAGACACAAACAAGCGGCAGAAGATATCCAACAACCAACATCTCAAGATACCGTGATCAGCCCACGGGTAAGCTGTCGTGGGGTTGTACCTAGCCTACCTGCAGGTTTGGTAGCCTTGCCCATAGGTGTTACTTCTTAGCCCACAGCCCCACGTACGAGGCTTAACCGATTGGGAACCAAAACCACATACGGCGCCAAGCACAATACCACCAACATCTCACATGACCGAGCAGCCTAGGAGCACTGCAAGGACCAACATCTCAACATCTCATACCATCTCATGTAATGTCATGATGCAAATGGAATGCATGGAATGCATAGCCCGAATATCGGACTCATCTCAAGCCAAGGCATTATCAAACATCTCAACATCTTAATTGCACCATAGGTGCCATCTCAATAAGAAATTGGATCATCTACCAAGCCAATAAGCATCACAGCCATCACACAAGTATGCAACCAAACTTACCAAACCGTTAAACACATCAAGCCAATCATTAGGCACATCAAGGCCAACCAATGGTTCCATTTAAAACCATTGGGCATCAAGGGTTCATACTAACCTGTAACACACACATAATATGCATCACAACTCAGCATAGCAAACATAAAATATAAACCACAATTTAATCACTAAAGTCACCCTTACACCAATTTGAGTAGAATCTGCCCTGCACCAGCAGAAAATTCACCGAGCTTAAAGACACATGTAAGAGCCGAATCATCCTTGGGCATCAACATCAAAGTTGTAGCCCTGTCTCTTAGGGTTCCATAGCCACTAAGAACACTCAAATAAAAGCTTTGTAGCTCCAGATATGGCTCAGACACCAACTCGGGGTCAAGCAGCAGAACTGCTGCCTACCAGTCCCCTTTAAAAGAGCATAACTCGCTTATTTCAGCTCCAAACCCCACATAACCGGTGCCATATGAAAGATATGGGTGTTAGATAACTATGAGCTTTGGTTTCACTCAATTTCAACCGCTAGTTTGGCCGGCATCACTATTTTAGTGAGCATGGGTCATTCTGCCCGAGAGCAGAACCACCCAAGCCTCACCTCTCTACCTCTCTCCTTTTCCTCTCTTTCCCCTCTCTCTCTCTACACGAATTGCTTCTGGAACAAATGAGTAAGAGGTGCCTGCTTCACCCCCTTTAAGCATAGGCAAGTAGGTGAGGAAGCTCCCACTTGCCACCTCTTGCCTAAGTGTTGCCACTTGCACAAGCATGTGCCACCTCGTGCTTGTTTTCCTACCAATTGAACCATGACACTCAACCTACTAGCTTGCACACCAAGCACCTTCAGCTGCATATTCCCGAGCCACATGGCTTATTATAATTGGTCGGTTTGGCCAATTACGTGTTTACCCTCATCGAGCCCAATTGTGCACCGACGGGCACACCATTGCCCCGGTTGTGCACTATTTCGCACCAACTCGAGCCAACCAATAAGTCCCTTAAACAATCGTGCATCTAATGCACCTATTACACCATATAATCACATTTCCATCATTAATCATCATTTATTGACCATTTAGATAAGTCGAGCACTTGGAACACCAAATTAGGCCAACCGTGCCATCAGATCACTACGAGCCCATTTGAGTGCACTAGGCCAAGCCTATGCTAACCATCTCATCTCAATCCGATACCAGTTCATGTTACCGAGCCTAAGCCCATACTAATGTGCACACCAACACTATTAACAGTACCCACTTTCTCCCGAATACCCAATCCAACCTACTCGAACGTCCTGGAAGGACAAGCTATACCCGGCCCTCATCATGTAAGCTCTTCTCTATATTCTAGGGTGTACCTGGGGTATCATATCATCCCCCCCTTCAAAGAATTTCGTCCTCGAAATTCAGAAGCCACTATAACCTTAAAGGCAATGTCAATTCTTTCCTGTAACTTCCAATCATCTTCTCGAACAATCTCATTTGCTATTCTATTACTCCATATTCCTCCCACTATATCTCGATCCTGGTACTCAAGTGATAACTCAGTCTAATATATCTCCAACTTGTTTACCTCAAAATCCATTCTCAAATTCAACCTCAATTCCTCACTTAGAAACCTCAAATGACATGTTCATTTTATCTATATACATCCAATACTCACTCGTGGTCACTTCTCATTATAATCCGTTTTACTTACCTCGACAACTCAATCGGAATCTTATATATTCTAGTTCTCTCAACTATCTATTACTTCTCATTATAGTACAAATGGATAGGCTAAACGGTACTAATGCCAGACTTGCTTAATTCATTCCTTTAAAAATATTTTCTAAACAATAATTGCAAAAACGTTATAAATTGTGGCCACAATGTCCAAGTGAACAAAACTTTGCAATATACCGTTAGCCTTCCAAATGTAACCACATAAGTCTCCACTTAAGTTCTCCACATGATACATCACTGAATAAGCTACTATAACCCATCTACTCATTCTCTCATCACTAATAACTTCTAGATATTATTCACACCACTACAGTGCACTATCCGCACATTACGATGCCAATTGTCCAATAAGGCCAATAACCCCATCCGGACCTCAAAATGCACTATTCGCACACTAGTGAGGGTACTAGCCCTAGAATCGGCCAACGGGACCAACTTCCCCAACTAAGCGACGAAGTTCACTACTCCCATACCAATGCACACCAAATGGATCAGCAGCGCACCAACTAGGCACCAACAGCACTGCAGCATGCCAACTGCGCACCAACAACACTGCAGCATGCCAAGTGCGCACCAACAGAACTGCAGCATGCCAAGTGCGCACCAACAGCACTGTAGCGTGCCAATTACATCCCAAATAAACTAACCACACTTTCGCAGCGCGACTCCGCTTACACCTCACTAAAAGATGTAGCACTTCTCACACATCTCCAAGTCCATCACCATACTTCATGGGAACTTAGCATTCCATAATCTAACTCTAAATAATCAAGACAATTTCTATAGGTAATTTAGGGTGTCAACTTTACTCTATTATATGCTAATTACCCAAAATATTCATAAACATCATCCTTCTCCATCACTACTTAAAGCACTTAAAAGCCTAACATAAATATGGATCATCCTTCAATTACAAACTCTGAACCAACAATCACCAGCTGTTCCTCTATACCTTACTCATCCTAAGGTTCTACATCACTATCTACTGTCGTTCCCTTACTAATACCGAGCTACGACTTGCAAACTACACTCCTATCCCTTTTTACTCACTCATCCTCTTATAAACTTCATTTCCTGTACCTCAATTCTACTTCGGTTCAAACTATCTCGATTCATCATTAATCTTATTCCGCGGTCACACACACTCCATTAAATCCACAAAACCATCTACTTACTTCCCTTAGCACTTTATTTCCAACTGCTCCATGCTAATATAACCTGTCCACGATTTTCCCGAACTACACATCAAGCAAATATAAAAACACAGCAACATATAACACACATATAGCACATAATTAAAACAAACGCCTCTCACCAAACCACAACCTCTAACTCGATGGGTACTAGCCACAAGACTCAACAACCTATGCCCCTCTAGCAAAATTACTTAACCATACCTCGATGCCACTTCTTTCACACCCAACTAACATGGACACCTAACCTTTTCAAAAAGAAACTCCGTTACCATAACCATCACATGTGAAATCACATGACACACATTTTGACAAAACTTAAGCTGCACTACCAAAACTATCACATGCTTTTGGAAGCAAAAAGTCACGACATCAAACAATTCTTAAATAAACATGCTCCGCTACCAATTCTGTCACGCCCCCGCTAAGCGCGACCGGCCAGGTACCTTGCGCACCCACCATGTGCCACAAGGCACCCAAAGGCCTTTCTCCACCTCAACCAAAAGCCCGTTGCCTCTGCTCGGCGGGTTACCAACAAAGAAATGCGCAGCGTAAAAGGAAGCAACAAACGACAAACGCAAAGGCAACAAAAGATAATAAAATGTATCAAAACCAATTAATAAAGACAAATCCTCTAATGTCGTAAACCATTACTATGGGGGGCACTACTTCTTACTATACAAGGACATAATCTCCATATATAAAATTATACAGTAAAGTAATTAAAGGAGACCGACTCGGTTATACCCATCGACCTACTTCCCGTACTCTCAAACTCGCACCTGTAAGACAAGGGGAGGAAATGGGGGGTGAGTATAAAACTCAATAAGCAGGTGACATACAAGGCATTAGCAAAGACACAAACAAGCGGCAGAACATATCCAACAACCAACATCTCAAGATACCGTGATCAGCCCACGGGTAAGCTGTCGTGGGGTTGTACCTAGCCTACCTGCAGGTTTGGTAGCCTTGCCCATAGGTGTTACTTCTTAGCCCACAGCCCCACGTACGAGGCTTAACCGATTGGCTACCACAACCACACACGGCACCAAGCACAACACCACCAACATCTCATATGACCGAGCAGCCTAGGAGCACTGCAAGGTCCAACATCTCAACATCTCATACCATCTCATGTAATGTCATGATGCAAATGGAATGCATAGCCCGAATATCGGACTCATCTCAAGCCAAGGCATTATCAAACATCTCAACATCTCAATTGCACCATAGGTGCCATCTCAATAAGAAATTGGATCATCTACCAAGCCAATAAGCATCACAGCCAACACACAAGTATGCAACCAAACTTACCAAACCGTTAAACACATCAAGCCAATCATTAGGCACATCAAGGCCAACCAATGGTTCCATTTAAAACCCTTGGGCATCAAGGGTTCATACTAACCTATAACACACACATAAATATGCATCACAACTCAGCATATCAAACATAAAATATAAACCACAATTTAATCACTCAAGTCACCCTTACACCAATTCGGGTAGAATCTGCCCTGCACCAGCAGAAACTTCACCGAGCTTAAACACACACGTAAGAGCAGAATCATCCTTGGTCATCAACATTAAAGTTGTAGCCCAGTCTCTTATCGTTACATATCCACTAAGAACACTCAAATAAAAGCTTTGTAGCTCCAGATATGGCTCAGACACCAACTCGGGGTCAAGCAGCAGAACTGCTGCCTACCAGTCCACTTTAAAAGAGCATAACTCGCTTATTTCAGCTCCAACCCCCACATAACCGGTGCCATATGAAATATATGTGTGTTAGCTAACTATGAGCTTTGGTTTCACTCAATTTCAACCGCTGGTTTGACCGGAATCACTATTTTAGTGAACATGGGTCATTCTGCCGAGAGCAGAACCACCCAAACCTCACCTCTCTACCTCTCTCCTTTTCCTCTCTTTCCTCTCTCTCTCTCTACACGAATTGCATCTGGAACAAATGAGTAAGAGGTGCCTGCTTCACCCCCTTTAAGCATAGGCAAGTAGGTGAGTAAGCTCCCACTTGCCTCCTCTTGCCTAAGTGCTGCCACTTGCACAAGCACGTGCCACCTCGTGCTTGTTTTCCTACCAATTGAACCATGACACTCAACCTACTAGCTTGCACACCAAGCACCTTCAGCTGCATATTCCTGAGCCACATGGCTTATTCTAATTGGTCGGTTTGGCCAATTACGTGTTTACCCTCATCGAGCCCAATTGTGCACCGACGGGCACACCATTGCCCCGGTTGTGCACTATTTCGCACCAACTCGAGCCAACCAATAACTCACTTAAACAATCGTGCATCTAATGCACCTATTACACCATATAATCACATTTCCATCATTAATCATCATTTATCGACCATTTAGATAAGTCGAGCACTCGGAACACCAAATTAGGCCAACCGTGCCATCGGATCACTACGAGCCCATTTGAGTGCACTAGGCCAAGCCTATGCTAACCATCTCATCTCAATCTGATACCAGTTCATGTTACCGAGCCTAAGCCCATACTAATGTGCACACCAACACTATTAACAATACCCACTTTCTCCCGAATACCCAATCCAACCTACTCGAACGTCCCGGAAGGACAAGCTACACCCGACTCTCATCATGTAAGCTCTTCTCTATATTCTAGGGTGTACCTGGGGTATCACAAGGGGCACGGTACCTGAACCTCTGTTGATTATGGACTAGTGAGCTTGAGAAATAGAGTAGACTTCCAGTTGTAGATAAGGGGCATGTTCAGCCTTAAAATTTAAGATCTCTTAGTTCCTCTTTTAGTTGCTTGGCTATACCCTCATGGGTAAGATCTCTTGACACCTCTCTTAGTTGCTTGGCTATATCCTCATGGATAAGATCTCTTGATCCCTCTCTTAGTCGCTTGGCTATATCCTCAAGTTTTAAGATCTCTTGATCCCTCTTTTAGTCGCTTGGCTATACCCTCATGGATAAGATCTCTTGATCCCTCTCTTAGTCGCTTGGCTATATCCTCATAGATAAGATCTCTTGATCCCTCTCTTAGTCGCATGGCTATATCCTCAAGTTTTAATATCTCTTGATCCCTCTCTTAGTCGCTTGGCTACATCCTCATGGATAAGGTCTTTTGGTCCCTCTTTTAGTTGTTTGGCTATATACTCATGGATAAGGTCTTTTGATCCCTCTCTTAGTCGCTTGGCTATATCCTCATGGATAAGATCTCTTGATCCCTCTTTCAGTCGCTTGGCTATATCCTCAAGTTTTAAGATCTCTTGATCTCTCTCTTAGTCGCTTGGCTACATCCTCATGGATAAGATCTCTTGATCCCTCTTTTAGTTGTGTGGCTATATCCTCAAGAATAGAATCTCTTGGTCCCTTCTTCTAGTCCCTAGACTATATATTCTCACGAATAAGATCTCTTGATACCTCTTTTTAGTCTCTTTGACTATATCCCTCTAAGAAAGACAGACGATGGTATGAAGGCAAAGCACCCCGATTGATGTGAGAATACATAACCAAACCTCTCTTAGGGTACCGTGCCGATAGTGCATTAGAAAAAAAGTTTCCCTCTAGGGTAAGGATGATAGATTTTTATGAGAGAAAAGGAAAGTTTTCCCATAGAGGAGATAAATCCCTAACCAGTTTCTCCATGAAGGAGATGATTCCCACAAGCCGAGGACCTAGTCCTCGCAAACCCCGGGATGAGAAGATTTCCGGCCTCGAGGGCCGGTCCCTCACAAACTTTCAGGATGAGATGATTCCCGAAGTGGAGCATGGGATGCTCTAACCTTTAGCACACACGCACTAAACACATCATTCAGTAGCAGTCACAAATTTGGTTGTTCCTTTCTTGCGATGTTTCGTCTTTAGTATCTAAAGACTCATCAACGAGGGGCACCTGTGAACACCCAAATTTGACCCACGAACATTTTATTAACTTAGGTTCTAGATGTATCCAAACCACAAGATTAATGAGATGATTTAGTCTTTGGCTAGAATATATTTAGAAGTTATTTTAATGAATGTGCATATTTTATAAATTGAACCTTGTTACGTGTTGGAGTCCAAGGGTTATTGAGATGATCTAATCTTAGGATGAAAATATGTGCTAAGGTTTGATTTAATAGAATATGTTTTGTTTTATTTACTTAGGCGTTTTGGATATTTTTTAACCCAATAATATTGAGTTGATTTACTTTTGGGTTAAATTTTGATTTAGAGGCCTAGGTTAATAAAGCTTGGATCCTCCAGAGTTTATTTGCCCAAAAAAGACTTTTCTTGCAGCTCAAATTTAGCTCTGATTTTCGTGCAAAATCAGAATTAAATTTACTTTTCTTATAGAAAGTATGTTTTTGGTAAAAGAGAGTTGATTTGGAGCTAATTAGAGATCAATAGGGTGTTTTAATGTTAATTGGAGTGATTGATAGGAGTGACCAGCAAGAATGGAATGATTCTTGGTCTGACAACTTTAATTCCACGCTTAGAATCAATCAGACCCGAAATTAATGGTGATTGGGATCCAAAAGGAAAGAGTACCAGTACTTGGCAGTCATCTAATGGCTTTGCGTCTTCCAAATGTGCTTGGCGGTCATCGAAAATTGCCTGGCGGTCATCCAGACATGACCCCCAGGCGTGGCTGCCATGCCGACATAACCGTCGGGCACCTACCATTCATGTTACGCGATTTTCGACTGTTAATTCGATTCCACATGATTTTTGGTCGGATTTTTAGCAAGAATCCCACTCATTATGAGGTCTATGAACCCTGTACTCCTTGAACTCTATAAATAGGGCCTCCCATTCACATCCAAAAGGGGAGAATCATCTAGACACACACACCCATAAGCTTAGAAAGGCTTGGAGAAACTCTACTTCTCTAAACCCCAAGAAAACACTCTCTTTATTGTTATGGATGCCTAAGAATTTACCAACTCTGATCTCTCCCGAATCAAAATTTGCTATTACATTTACTTTACTGCTCAGTTTACATTTTAGTTATCATTCACTCAAAAATCCACTTCTGTTTAATTAATTTCAAGCCTAATTTGTCTATTTGAAGGGTAACAGAGTCAACCCAGTCCTTGTGGATACGACCTTGATAAAGTACTACAACAACCCTGTGCACTTGCAGGCATCTATTGCCGATAGTACGCATCAAGTTTTTGGCGCCGTTGCCGGGGATTGGCGCTTGATTCTTTTGCTTTTTGTTTTTTTTGTTTATTAGGCTTTTTGCAATCTTACCCTTTCTTTCTCCAAGTTTGAAGTTTTCAGGTGGTGCAAGCCCCAAATCAGGAGCAAGCAGCCAACTCTGACCTTCCACCAGGAGATTAAAAAGGCAGCCCGCCAGATTTTCAAGAAAAATAAGCAAAAATAGCAGAGCATGGCGGACAGACTCAATGAAGGAGCACACCCAGAGGTGGAACAGGCTCAGTCTGTTCCACCCTACCTCCCCATGTCACAGCTCCTACAACCCACCAACCACCATCATCCACAACAACATTGCCATTCCAAAAGTTGACTCCCCCTATGAAATCAGAACAAACTTGCTCAGTATGTTTGAGAGGCGCACATTTGGAGGCTTACCCTCAGAAGATCCAAACTTGCACTTGCAGAACTTTCTGCGAGTGTACAGTACAATGAACATAGCAGGGATAACCAAGGAGCAGCTGTACATGAGAGTGTTCCCATTCTCATTCAGAGATGCAGCATGTATGTTATTTTTGATGAGATTGACCCTTGTGTTGTAAGTGATGACACAAATGCAGATTATACACTAGAAGATGAACCACAAATCGTGAGCATTAATGGCACTTCTGAGAAAGAGGAAGAACTGCCAATTATGGAGCATCTTCTACTGTCCTTGCAAGAACCAAATCTACTACCAAGCTCACAACCAAGCATGCAACCAAGTCCGTAACCAAGTGGTTCCGGTGAAAAACCAAGCAATGCTGAACAGGGATCTACATCTCATGGAGATATAAGAGTACCGAGGGCACACTCTATTGATATAATTCTTGGAGATTTTTCTAGAGGGGTGACTACCAGATCCTCACTACATAATGTCAATTCACACCTTGCATTCTTATCATAAGTTGAACCCAAAAATGCAAAAGAAGCCATACTTGATGAAAATTGGGTCTTGGCAATGCAAGATAAATAGAATCAGTTCAAAAGAAGTGATGTTTGGAACTTGTTCCTAGACCTGTTGAGCATCCAGTCATTAGAACCAAGTGGGTTTTCAGAAACAAACTTGATGAAGTAGGAGTTATGGTAAGAAAAAAAGCTAGGCTAGTTGCTCAAGGATACAATCAAGAAGAAGGTATTGATTATGATGAGACTTTTGCTCTTGTTGCTAGACTGGAATCTATACGCATGCTGCTTGCATTTGCATCATATAGATCATTTAAGCTTTATCAATGGATGTTAAAAGTGCATTCTTGAATGGATACATCATAGAAGAAGTCTATGTAGAGCAACCACCTGGTTTTGAGAGTCATGAACATCCTGAGCATGTTTACAAAATTAAAAAGGCATTGTATAGACTTAAACAATCTCCTAGGGCCTCTTATGATAGATTAAGCTCATATCTTGTGTCTAAAGGCTTTATTAGAGGTAAAGTTGATTCAACATTGTTTGTCAAAACTAGCAAAAGTGATTTAATTATTGTGGAAATCTATGTTGATGACATTTTATTTGGAGCTACTAATGATTTACTTTGCAAAGAGTTTGAGAGCCTTATGCACAGTCAATTTGAGATAAGTATAATGGGTGAGCTCAACTTCTTCCTGTGTATTCAAGTTAAGCAACTTGATGGAGGAATTTTCATTAATCAAGCCAAATATACACGTGAGGTAGTGAAGAGGTTTGGTTTGTCAGAAACCAAACCAAGTCCCACACCTATGAGCACATCCACCAAACTTGACAAGGATGAACATGGTAAGGATGTTGATATGAAAATGTACAGAGGGATGATAGGTAGTCTTCTATATCTCACAGCTACAAGGCCTGATATAATGTTCAGTGTATGTTTATGTGCAAGATTTCAATCATGCCCTAAGGAGTCTCACCTTAAGGCAATCAAACACATATTCAAGTACCTTAAGGGAACTTCCTCACTTGGTCTATAGTTTCCTAAAGTCAGTACCTTTGAGCTAACAAGTTACTCAGATGCAGATTTTGTAGGGTGCACATTAGATTGAAAAAGCACAAGTGGGATGCGTCAATTCCTTGGACAGTCTCTTATGTCTTGGTCAAGTAAGAAACAAAACTCACTTGCAACTTTAACCACTGAGGCTGAATATGTTGCAGCAGGAGCTTGTTGTGCACAAGTCCTATGGATGAAACAAACCCTTAATGATTATGGACTAACATTTGATTGTATGCCTATCTACTGTGACAGCTCTAGTGCTATAAACTTGACCAAGAATCCTGTACAACAGTCTCGGTCCAAGCACATTGAAGTGAGGCATCATTTTATCCGAGATCATGTGTTGAAGAAGGGTGTGGCAATTGAGTTCGTGAAAACTGAGAATCAGATTGCTGACTTCTTCACAAAGCCACTCAAGGAGGATCAATTTACCAAAATCAGGCTTGAGCTTGGATGTCTTTTATTTAAACGAATATCGCTAGGAGACTGTCGAAGGTCCCGCCATCTTTCTCCCAAACTTTTCGTTCCCACCGCTAAAAAAAGATTGAACATGTGAGAGGATCCGAACAAATTATCCTTTCATTTCCTTTTGAATTGGAATCCATTCTATTCAATTAATTGGAATGGCTTGGAGAAGGAAAGTAAATAGTAACTCGTACCAACTCGCTTTCTTTCGTCCCTCTTTTTGAAACTTTTTCGAGCTGAATCTCCTAGGGGCCGTAGAACTTGACCAAAAAGAACAGGGCAAAATAGATCAACAATAGTCCAAGATATTTTGAATTGGGTCAATCATATTTTTGATCCTTGTGTTTATCAATTTGGTCATTTTTCATCCTTGTATTACAAAATGGACATTTTTAATCCCTGTGTTGATTTTTCAGGACATTTCTCATTTTTCTCCGATTTTTTGAAAATAAAATGCCGACGTGTCAGTTTTAAAATTAACGCATCAGCTATGTGGGCCCATATTAAACTGAAAACACGCAACTCAAATCACACCACAAAACCAATTTTTGCCTACGGGTCTTGGGTTTGGTGTTTTCAAGTTAAATTTGTGCCCACATAGCTGATGTGTCATTTTTTTAATTGATACATCAGCATTTTCTTTTCGGAAAATCGGGAAAAAATGAAAAATGTCCCGAAAAATTAACACAGGGATGAAAAATGTCCATTTTGTAACACAAGGATGAAAAATGCTTAATGCGATAAACACAAGGATCAAAAATATAATTGACCCATTTTGAATTACACTTTCGAATAGAGACTCTTTACTCATTAAAAATAGAAACTGACTCTATATACGGGCAAGTGTGAGTGCCAAGACAACCAGGAGGTTAGCCTTGAAAGCTCACACTAACCCGTCAATTTTGGATCCAATTTGGAATTTCCCTTGGGAGGTGTTATTAGTTCCAAAAAAATGCAAACAAAGAATAGAAAGAAGTGAAATGGAGAAAAAGAGAAGTTCAGCTGCTCCACTCCGCCGCGGTCTCATCAACCTCCTTCAAACCCTCGCCTTTCAGTCGAGTTCCCCTGATATTCCTCTGTCTTCTTTCTTTTTCTTCCGGCACGAAACTTTCGAATTTCCTTCGAAATTTTTGTCCCAATAGTCCAGGGTATTCGCTTTCTGGAAAAACTTCCCTAGCTTCTATAGCGGCAGAGGTAGGAATAATGGCACCAGAAATAATATTGTTTCCTCAGCCAAAGAAAGATGATAGAGAGTTTGCCAAAATGAGCGCTAAAGACTTTTCGAGAGATCTCCCCCAAATAGCTGCTATGGCTATCAAAATTGTGAGCATTAGCTCCTCTTTCTTTCGAGTCACTTCGTACCCTCCTTAAAGGAAATCCCAGATATTGCCCCAAATCTGAAGTAGCACCAAAACCAAACTCCATATCAATTCTCCCACCCGAGGGACCTTCAAATGGAGTCCTAAAATTTCGTTATATTGACAATTTCAAAAAACTGTGTATACTATGAACATAGTAGAGTAGGATCCGTAGCTCAAATTAAAGCTATGAAACAGGTAGCAAGGAAAATTAAAATTGGGATTGGAATGTGTAATTTGCCTTAACATACTTGCTTATTCGGTTTTGTGCCTGGTTTCTTGTTTGGTTTCTTGACTAATTTCGTATTTGGTTTTGTGTCTGGTTTATGTGTTAGTTTCTTGTTTAGTTGTTTATACATACTGTGTACATACATAATCATACTAGAATTTACTGCATACATCACATCTTACACACACATTCACAAAGCACTCTGTCATATGAGAAAATTTCTTGAGGTATTATGGTCATCAGTTAGGGCAAAATGGAAGAAAGAAAGAGTATTTGGTTTTTGGGAAAAACCAATTGACCGCCAGTCATTACCCAATAGACAAAGGCATCTTGGCAAGGTGATGGAGTAGATCTGAATGTTTTGGAAAGTCAAAAGGAACATCTCTTGTGGGGACAATCACTGGGATCTCTATCCAAGAACCAATTGCTGAAGTGGTTCGAAAGAAACCAACCCCCAAACCAATGTCCAAAGGCTGAAGGAAAAAGATAGGTTGGAGAACCTGTGCCTGAACCAGAACCTGAGCCTGAAGATGAATCTGAGGATGACTCAGACTTAGAAGTTGTTGAGACTGAAGCAGAAGCATCTGAAGATACCGAAGCAATAAAGAAGGGAAAAGAGGAGACGATTCTGACCACGATTTTGATTTGGATGAAAATGATGATGATGAAGCTAATGGGAGCTTTGATGATGGTGCTGATGATGATAATGATGGAGACAAAGTTGAGGAACAGGATGACCAGGAGGAAGATGAAGAAACTCCTACCAAACCAGCCAAGAAGAAAGCCAAAGCTAGCACCAAGTCCGCTGAAAAGAAGCGTGTTTTGAAGCTCTTGGTGTCTCTCACATCCTCAAGCAGGCTCAACTTGGATACTTGGCATCTCTCAAGGCCAAAGCCTATAAATTGGTTGTTCAAGAATTCTACAAGAACCTGAAATCCACCTCCAATGATTTTGGTGCCACCAAGACCATCATAACCACCATGAGAGGCAAGAAGGTGAAGATTACTATTGATGACATCAATGAGGTGCTCAAGCTTAAACCAGAAAAGTTCAATGTTGTCTGTGATTATGACAACTATCACAAGGAAACTCCCTTAGATGCAGAAGCAAACAAATTGCTTTTTGGGTCAACAAACCAGAGGGGAAAGTATCGGACTCTGTCTCCTCAGCACCGAGCCTTGATTTACATGCTGACCATAGTGGTTTTACCCCGACCATATCATCAAACCACTATAAAGCTGAGTGATCAGTGGACCTTGGCTTGCATCCTGAAGAAGACACCAATCTGTTATGGTACACTGATTCTTCATCATATGGCCACATACAAGGTGCCATGCCATGGAGGTCTAACCACACTACTTGCCCGCAAACTCTCGAAGACCCCTTTAGACAAGGACAAACCTGTTAGTCTTGTCCAAATCAACAAACACACTCTGTCCAAAATGGGTATCAAACCAGATGCTGAAGGAAAATTTATTGTGGTGTAGAAAACCAAGGGCAAGGCATCTCAAAAGGATGTTCTGGGTTCTGGGGTTGCTGCTTTGGAGAACACTTTGGAGAAAATCAAAGAGTAGATCATTGAATTTGAGGATAGAGTGATGGATTCTCTGGACCAGCTTGCTTCTCTCCTTTCTGAGCCTGACACTGATGATGGGTGATGCTCTCTACTGTCCGATGCCCCTAGGACATGCATTTGCATTTTGAGTACTTTATGGTTTCAAGCATGGTTCCTTGTTTGGTTTTACTTTGGTTTGTAGCTTGGTTTTTATGTTGGTTTCAATTATGGTTTCTCAATTGGTTTCTACTATGGTTTATTACTCTCCACTTTGGAAAATCCGGTTTTGCTTATGCTTTTTGGATAGTATTAACTTTTGGATATTATGCTTTTGATTACATGTGCATAATTGTTATGCATCACTTTTGGCACCATACTTTACACTTATGATTTTCTTGCTGATGCCAAAAGGGGGAGATGTGTTGAGATGTGTTGAATATATTGATGTGCCACTACCAATTGAATGTGTCCTTTTATTGGATACTATGCACTTGATCCTTATAGATGATATTATGCTTGCCTATTGACCTACTCTTTACCCTTATTTCTTTTGATTGATGCCAAAAGGGGGAGAAATGTTATGTTGAATGCTGAATGCATGGATGATTCTATTCTTGATGCTGAATTTATGGATGATTCTATTCTTGCTGATTCTTGTAGCGCTACTCTGTTGAATGTATTTGCAAGAAGATTTTATGTGCAGTGGGAGTATTTTGGCTAAGCAGGCTAGCCAATGGTGCTTATAGCACAAAAATATTTAAAATAGGGGGAGCAACAATGCAGAGGGAGTATACTTACATGTTGTGTTATCTTACTAATCCTGGTTTTTGCATAAATCGACATAATGTTTGTCATCATCAAAAAGGGGGAAATTGATGGCCTAAACATGGACTTAATAGGATTATTAATGACTAATCATGTTTACTGGACAATTATATTTGATTTTGATGATTAACAAACTTGGTTAGATGTTTGCATATATTTGTGTTGATTAAACATGCAGCGTGGTTTCTTACAAAAACCATACAAAAACCACGGACTTGGTTTCTGGAAGAAACCACACAAAATTGTCAACATCTTGTGGTCCTGCTGCAAGTGAATGGTGGTCCTGCTGCAAGTGAATGGTGGTCCTCACTGTATTAAAGACAACTCCAAACCACCCCAACGGCTACCAGAAGTGGTCCAACACAGAGATGAAGGTTTTTGAAGACCTGACCCATCACGCCCCGAACTTTTGGTATTTAATTTCTATTTTTTTCGTATTTTTTGGAATTTAATTTTCAATTTTATCCTCACAGGAATTTTTTGGTATTTAAGGTTAAGGTAAATATTTTATTTCCTTTGTAATGTTATTGTTATGTGTGAATTAATCTTTATTTAGGATTAATTTGGATTTTTACTTGCGTTTGTACATAAAACACAAAGGTGGATGTAGTTTAGACTGAAACCACGTCGTTTTGGGAAGGGAATAACACAAAACGCAACAAAGCTCGCGTTTTGACCAAACCTTATGCTCGTGTTGACCTCAGAGTTGAGGAGACAAAACGACGTCGTTTTTGTAACTGAAATGATGCCGTTTCGAGCGTGGCTAAACCTTAGGGTTATCCACGCATATAAATCCTTGTTTTTTTTCTCTCTCTCCTCTCTTCCCTCTCTCTCTCTTCTCTCTTGAGTTCGGCTGCCACTCCCCCACTTTCTCTCTTCCTCTATTCTCTTACAACCGCCGCACCCAACTGCTCCCTCTCTTCTTCCTCTTAACTAAGCCGCCGCCTAACTTCTCTTCCCCAAAAGGCTATCGATGCTACTGCCACCGACGTTTTCCTCCCTTCGAACTAGTGGACCGCGAACAGTGGAGAACCGCGGCGAGGACGAGGCGCAAACCCTGATGATGGCAGACGACGGAGAACCCGAGGGAGAACTCGAGGGTTGTTGTCGCCGCTGCTGTTTGGAAAAGGAGGACCTTCGGCGTGAGCCTCCGTGCGTGCAGAACCCGAGGAACGACGCGGTGCCGTCGTCGAGCACGGGTGAGTCGTCGGTTTTATTTCCTCTTCCTTTCTTTTCTCTCGATTTCGACTCCTCTTTTAATTCCTCTCTTCCCTGTTTCTCTTCGTGCTGGTTATTGAGGCTTGGTTTGGCCTAACCCGAATTGGGGATTCGTGCTTGGGGTTGTGGTTCGGCTACGATAGTGGTGGTTCGGCGGGCTGGTGTTTGTGTGCAGAGCGTGGACTAGAGAGCGACCAGAGGTCGCTGCCGTCGCCGTTGTCATCCATCGGGTAACCCCCGACTTTTCTTTTTTCTTTCGTCCTTCCTTTTCTTTTCTTTGCTATTGATGTTGTTGTTGTTTGAGACTAACCCACTGGAGTCTGGGTGGTTGTTCCTGGTCGTGTATGGTGGTCAAGGTGGTGGTGGTTTCGCATGTTACTGGTAGAACTTGGGTCGAACAATAGTAGTTTGTGTTCGGAGTAGTGGATACGGTGCATGGATGCTCGATTTGAGTTTTGGTGACGGATCCGAGACCCCGAGGTGTTAACAATGTTAATTTGCTTCCTCTGGTAGGTGTCCCGGTGTTTTAATTGTTCTTTTCCTTGGGTTATGTTGTTCTGTAGACATGGATTTGTGGTGTTGGTTGTCATGTGGTTAATTTTGGTGTTTGACAGTTTGTTAGGGAAACGTTTCTGGGTTTTGTTGGGAAATTCCAGCGAAGCTTGGCCGGAATCCGGCGAACGATTCATTGTTCCGGCGAGTAACGAAAGTTTGACGTTAACGGTAAATTTCCCGTTTTGGCCGTATGATGCTTTATACAGGACACGTATTGTACATGCATTTGATTAATATATTAAAATGTAATGGCTTAGTGGAAACCGAGTGTGACACGTTGAGAGACGCGTGGCCGGAATTTGACCGACGCGGATAGGACTATTAGGCCGGAAAGGCTGGCCTCGGGTTTTCTGAGTAATACGATTTTCATCACGGATCGGGCCAGGCCCATTAACTCTTTTATTTGTTTCATGGATATGGAATGGGCTTTAGGCTCCATAAATGGTAAATAATTTAAGATGGGTTTTAGGCTCAATGGCCTTTATGCTTTGGGCTTTAGGCCTGGGTATAAAATTGGTTTTGAATTGGGCCTAGACCCGGATCTCTTTGTGACGGGCCTAGTGTATGGTTTAAGCTTAAAACGCTATCTTTGTTATGCATCTGTCCATTTGTCATGAGTAAACAACTTATGTGATGCATATGTCCGTAGGATATTACGGACATAGGAATGTCGAGGCCACACAAGGCTTCAGTTCCGAGGCAATTACTATTGCCCAGGTGAGGACATATAAACCTTTATATGCGTTACTACCTACAATACTCGGTTAATTGATATGGTGTGTTAAGTTGTAATATTTGTTTGGCATTGAATGTTGTATGCATGTATGTCTGTTGTGTAGATGTTGTTGTTTGCACAGTGTATCATGATGATGATATCTTTGATGCGGTATGCCTGATTACGTGAATTGTGTGCTGGTGTGATATGATATGCCTGTTGAGCATTTTTTTTTGTTATGCTAAATAACATGATTTATGGTTTTGAGGTTCGTGTGGTGATTTGTGGGCCGGAGGCTCGGGCTTGTAAATAAAATGTTAAATCCACACAGCCCTGGACAATCATAACGTATGACACACATAACTCGTTAAGTATAACTGAGAATAATGTACAATAAAAAAAATACACTACTGTGGGGTTGTTGACCGGTTGGTTCGAGTGGGAAGTGATACCCCTCGGTATTGCATGCTGGATAGCATGGTATATGCGGTTTAATATATGAGTATGTGATGACCGGTTCTACCTCCCCCTTTCTATCTCCCCCTTTCTACCTCCCTCTTTCTCTCTATTTGTCTCTCTCTCTCTATGATGATATTTGGGCTTGGGCCCTAATTGTATTTGGGCTTACGCCTTAGTTGCCTGATCTAACGGGACCGAGCTTGACGCACACAGTAGAGGACCCTAAAAAAATATACAAACTTAATAAAACAATCTTTCGTGGGATAACAAACAGTTGATTCTGTGTTTTGTATATTGGCTGCTATTGCTTGATACCGGTGTATTTGTAGTTGATTTGTTTGTATACTCTATTTTATTTGTCATGGTGAGAAAGTGGTTTGGTCTCAGCCCTTACATGTTCACACAGGTTACCTGATCATCGGTCAGGAGTACATTTCAGCAGGTGGGCGATGCTTCCCTCCTCGGGTCGGATCCATAGAGTACATTGTATACATGTTATTACATTTGTTAGTCGGTTGTTGCATTTGTCATATGCATTCATGTAGTGAGACTTTCTATGGATCCGGTGGAGGACATGCACCCGCTGAGGATCGGAACGACCCGGTATTATTGTTGAAATGCTTGCTTGCCTTTACAGCTTAGGCCGTAGCGAAGTTTGTTTTTATGGTATATCCACTGTTTTGTCAGAGTCGGTGTAGACTTTTGAGTCTTTGCTTATGTTTTTCTTGTTTGTGTGGAACTGCCCAACACAAATTAGAACCATTGGTTTTGCTTTTGGATGTTATACATCTGCGGAGAGATGATCTGATATGATTCTTGTGGGTATGATTCTTGTAAACTTGGTGATCATGCTATTTGTGGTCTGATTTGCTGAGCTCCAGGATTTGAATTTACTTGTGATTGTATGGATTAAATCTTTATCGGAGTTCGAGCTGATAACATCTTGAATTAATTTGAGGATGATCTAATGACATATTTGGAGATTTATCTTTCGATGGTACTTTAGGTACTTAACTTGTTGAGAATTGAAATATAAATGGTGATTGTGATAAAAAGGTTTTGATCATGAATCTTTATTGAGGTTATAGTTCATGTGCTGGATGAGGATGCCAGAAGTATGTTTACATTGAGGTTTAATTTTGAGGTGATGTAACGGCCCGAATTTTCTGTATTTAATTTTTATGAAATTTTCGGAATTTTATTCCAATTTTACCCTTGAGGAGTTTTTGGCCAAGGAAATTATTTGTTTTCTTGGGAATAATATATTTTAAGTTGGTTTTATATTTTGTTCGGGTGTCGTTGGAAACAAACTCGTTTCGGGGTGAACGTGAGGTTTATCGTAGTTTTCACTAAACTACGACGTTTTGGATTAAAGAAAAAGAAAAAAAAAGATAAAACCAAGTGCCCGTTGACTAGGGGGAGTTGACACCCTCATTCCCAAAATCTTCTCTACTCAAATCGTTGGTTCAACGGCCCAGGACTCTCTTTACTCTTCTTTTTCCTTTTTCTCTTCCACTTCACTCCTTGGCCGAACTCGTCATCTCTTTCTCTCGTTTCACACGTCGTCACTACCCACATCGTTTTTTTCTTCCCTGATTTAATAGTGCCGCCATTGTATTGCACTACACCGGAGGCACTTGCTCGTGGAGAGCATGTGATTGAGGATTGGTGGGCTCTCCTAGGCTTGCACGCGTGTCTCGGGCTCGGGGACTCAGCTCATTTGTCGTCGCCGTGGTAAGCCTCCCTCTGTCCTTCTTTTCTTCCTCTTTGTCCTTCCGATTTGTGTGTTATGTTTGACCCGCTTTGGTTTTTGTGCTTTGTGGGTGGCGGCTGGGCTCGTCTATGGCAGTGTGTGAGGATGTTGTTGGTGTTCGGGTTGGTGGCCAGCGACTACTGCGTTGCTGTGGTGTTTTTGGGTCGGATTTGGTTGGCTTGTGGCGGTGGTCGGGTCGTGCGGTGGTGTCGGCCGGAACTGGGTTTGCTCGTGCTGTTTTGGTGCTGCTTGGTGTGGGGTTTCGTCAAGCAGCAAGATCCTAGGCTCGGGTTACTCGATCTGTACGTCGAAGTGCAGATCCAGAATCGGCATGTGCTAGTTTGTTCTCCGATAAGCTTGGACGACCTCTAAATCTTCCTTAGTTAGTTTGTTTGTCCTGTGAACGTTGGACTCATGTGCTTCAGGTCGTGTTGTTGTTGGACAGTTTGAGGGTAAAGCGCTTCTATGCTGTTGTGAATTTTTCGGCGAGGTTGATTGGAATCCGGCGAGCTCGGGGATTTTCCGGTGAGGTCCGGGAACTGTTCCGGCAGGACAGGAATTATCTCTTGTCAGCTTTTAAACGGTAATTTTCGGTGTTGGTCGTTATTTGATTTTGTACAAGACATGTATTGTAGATGCATTTAATCGGTGTATTAAGTGAAATGGACTTAGTGGAAACCGAGTTTGGAGAGTTGAGTGGCGTGGCCGGTAATGTCCGACGCACATAGTATCTTTAGGCCGGAAAGGCTGGGCTCGGGTTTATTAAGTGATGTTTTTCATGATGGATCGGGCTCAGGCCCATTAACTTCTTATTTGATTCATGGATATGGTATGGGCTTTAGGCCCAGTAAAAAGTAAATAATTTAAAATGGGCTTTAGGCTCGGGTATAAAATTGGTTTTGATTGGGCTTAGACCCGGATCTTGTTGTAACGAGCCTAATGTACGGTTTAAGCATAAGATGATATCATTAGCATGCATCCATTCTTTTGTCGTGAGTAAATGTCTCATGTGATGTGTATATTCGTAGGATGTTACGAATATAGGACGTATCGAGGCAGAACAAGGCTTCAATTTTCATGGCAAGTAATATGGCCCAGGTGAGGACATATAAACCCTTGTATGCAGTACTGCCTACAATATTCGGTTATTTAACATGATATAAAAAGTGGTAATATTTGTTTGGCATTGAATGTTGTAGCGTGTATGCCTGTTGTGTTGATGTTGCTATTTGCATGCTGTATTATGTTGATGATACTCAGATGTGGAGTGCTTGATTATGTGACCTGTTGTCCGATGTGATATATTGTGGTTGTCGAGTATGACTTGCTTTGTTATGTTAAATAACATGAGATATAGATTTGTGGTTTGTGTGGTGGACTGTAGGATGGAGGCCCGGACTTGAGAATAAGATATTAAATCCATACAACCCAGTATAATCATAACGTATGGCACACACAACTCCTTAACCAAACTTAAGAATAATGTACAATAAAAATATTCTACTGTGGGGTTGTTGACCGGTTGGTTCGAGCGTGAAGTGATACCCCTCGGGATTGCATGCGGTATAGCATATGGGTCTGTAATGACCGGTTCTACCTCCCTTTTTCTATCTTCCCCTTTCTACCTTCCTCTTTCTCTCTGTCTCTCTCTCAGTGATTGTATTTGGGCTTACGCCCTGATTGTATTGGGCTTATGACCTGGTTGTCTCATGAGACGGGACCGAGCTCGACGCACATAGTAGAGGGCCCTAATAAAATATTCAACTCTAATAACAATAAAATACAACGATAATAAGATGATTAAAGACAAGTAATGGTTTGAAGTCTGATGATGACTTGTGTTGTGCACGGTGGTAGCTATTGCCTGATGCCGGTATACTTGTAGTTGATTTGTATTTGTATACTTTGGTTTATTTGTTATGGTGAGATAGTGGTTGGTCTCACCCCTCACATCTTTCACAGGTTACCTGATCATTGGTATGGAGTGCATATCAGCAGGTGGCGGTGCTTTCCTCTTCGGGTCGGATCCATAGGGTTCATTGCATACATGTTTTGGAGGCGTTTTAGGTGATCTCGGGTGTTGTGATTCAACTACTAGTTTGTTAATTATGTGGTGAGAGATACAGTGATGTTTTGAGTTCTTCGTCAAAGAAACTTTGATGTTCGTGTTAAGAATGGCTTGGGGGAATAGAATCATGAGGATGAAACGATGTTTGGGTCTTGTGGTGTCTAAGTTTTGAAATTATAATTGTGATATTTCAGTAATGATTGGGTTCTAGTGTTTGAGGTATGATCTGGGGTTTATGTTTATATGATTTTTGGCTGAATTGGTGTGTGAGAAAAGATATACTTTGAGGTTCACATCATGGAATTGATTATGGATTTTTGGTCGTGAGGTATTCACAATAGGAGTGATGATCTTGTTACTTAAGTAACAATTTTAAGTTTTGTTACTTGAGAATATGCTTAATGGGTTAAAGATTGGATATCTTTGGTTGAGTGATGATAAAATGAAATGGTTTATGGATTCTGGTATTAATAATGTTGATGACGTTTGGATAAGACTCTTAGGTTAGTGCCCTGATCATATGCTCTATTGATCATGTTTGACCAATGTCGGTGATTGACTTGGTATATCGGAGTTCTTGCATGGAAATGTGATTGATGGACATGATGGCTCTACTAGGTGGTTTTGGGCCAACGGTATTTTGATATCGGGTGACACTATTGTGTGAGATAAGCACTTGGTTGCTTAACTTATTATGCAAATATCGAGGATGAAATTTTGTTAAGTGGGGTAGAACTGTCACGCCCTGAACTTTTGGTATTTAATTTATATATTTTTTTCGGAATTTTTGGAATTTAATTTCCAATTTTGTCCTCACGGAAATTTTCTGGTATTTAAGGTTAAGGTAAATATTTTATTTCCTTGGTAATGTTATTGTTATGTGTGAATTAATCTTTATTTAGGAATAATTTGATTTTTACTTGCGTCTGTACATAAAACACAAAGGTGGATGTAGTTTAGACTGAAACCATGTCGTTTTGGGCAGGGTATAACATAAAACACAACAAAGCTCGCGTTTTGACCAAACCTTATGCTCGCGTTGACCTCAGGTGATAGCGAGTGTGTGGTGTATCCTGCAAGCACACTGGGATGAGTCAATTACTCCTTACTTTAGACAAATTAGGCTTGAGACAATTAAACAAAAATGAATTATGGGGTGAATGCAAATCGAAAATTAAATTAAGCAAGAGAATAAAAAGTAATAGTAATGTTGAGGTGGGTAGGGATCAGAATTGGTGAAATCTTAGGCATCCAGGGATTCACATGTCTTGCCTTTATGCTCAAAATTGCTCAACAGCATCATCACAGGCTGGGCCTGTGTGACGCCCTGTGTTTAATAAGATGACTTGAAGGGGCTCCCAACCTAATGTACTAACAACGGCTTTCGATACTATTGATAGTTCCCTAAGCTTCCATCTACCCCCTATCACTAGGGTAGACATCCACTTAGAGGTGAAGTTTGGTGTTGCTGCTAATTACCCACAGTCTCTCCCTATCTTCTTTCGAATGGATAGGGAGTGAAGGCTGACTATTTTTGGTCAAGCTCACTTGGCTTCTCCTTTCGGTCCTTCACCAAGCTGCTACTAGATTAAGGATAGATTACTCAATAATCAATCAAGAATCAGATTAAAAGTGGTGTCATTTTCTTGACTGTGCTACAACTGGCTGAGACAGTGCTGAGCCTGTGGCTAAGCCTGTCAAGAACACAAGATCAATTACACAGATCAGATCTTGCAGGCGCTCTCAACCTATACTGAACCCATTTGTTTTCACTCACAGGTTCCTCCCAAGATTCTCACTCATCCTAATGCTTTCTCATCGGTCAAACCAAGGGGATTAAGAATGGGTGTTGAGGCTAATTCCTCATTTAGTTCCTAATTACTTTCAAAATTAAGAGTTAAGGGTTGGTTGTTGTTGTGCTAGCAACTATGGTTTCTCCTTTCGGTCCTTCACCTAGCTACCTATAATCATGTGTGGGTTTGATCAAGACTCAAACATGGAGCAAGTTTGCAATAACCAAATAAGAAAATAGGGCTAAGAACATAAGAAGAGCAATTTATTACACTCAGAACAGAAACATGCTTCACCCCTTCAACCTAAGAGGAGTTGTTTTAGTTCATAATCAAGGTTACAAAATCAATGGGGATAAAGGTTGGCATAAGAACTGGAACAAATCTGGAGGTTAGGGACAACACGATTTCTGCCCAGAAAAGGCTGCAGAATCGTGTTTCTCTTTAAACCCTTTTGTTCCAAGAACTTCTACAAGTTAAGTGTATCTGATCGATGGGGTCTTCGATTCTTCTTCTTCCTTCCTTCTTCTCTTTTATATGCCCAGATCCTCATCTTCTCTCCTCTCCCATGTGTTGGAAGGTATGGCAGTTGCGCAAGTTGAGCTTCAGTTGCCCATCTTGCTTCTCGAGATAAGGCACCATGGGAGGTGTGCTGAATGGGTGAAATCTACAAATCTACAGATTTTAGAAGACTTAGGGGGAGGATAATGGTTCTTTAATTGTTAAATGTTTTGGGTGTGATGATAATCCCCTCTTTCCCATGCTTAAAGTCTTCTGAGTCACTCAGTTCATGATTGCAGAGTTGAAAGTTCTTTAAGTGGCTGAGTTTAATATTCTTATCTTCGTGTTCTGGTCATCTGCAGATTCCACAGGCTGAACCGGTGGTGGGCCTGTGCCTGAGGCTGTATGCGATTTCTACCCATTTTTCTGTGCAATTGAATTCAGTTCTTTTTGAGATTGATGGAGCGGTGTGATGGCTTCTTGGATCAAGGCGAAGGAGGTGAAATCCAGTGGATAAGTCGTGAGTGGAGGGGGATTCGTGGCCTTTTACTAATTCTGCAATGAACAACAACCTCGAAATAGGCTCATGCTGTGCCAGAGGCTGTTTCTTCGAATTCTCCAATAAAATCACCAAAAGTCCTTCAAAATGCACCTGGAATCACTAATCATATAGTAAAGGATGGAATTTAAGGGAATATGATGAAATAATGCAAAGTAAGGCATATAATCAAGATAAATTGAGAGTAAAATACATCTAAATTCGTGCCTAAAACTATGCATATTTCATGTGCATCAAAATATCCCAAACTAAAGATTTTGCTTGTCCTCAAGCAAATAGAAGAGAAAAGCAGGCGTGAATTTGAAAGAAAGTAAAGACAATTTCAAAGCATCAGATTTTCACTAGGTTTCTCCCTTGTGATGTCCCAATTCAAGCATCCTCTTATTTTTCTTCAAAACTGCATTCGATTCTAACCAAATTCCTTGTGAGTAGTTTTTATCATAAAAATCGCAGGAATAATTTCGTAACTGGCCTCCATTCCTTTTTCATTCGAGGGATTCAGTTAAAGATTGAAAAGCAAAGAACAATACCTCATATGCAGACCCATTACCTCTTGTCTCCACTAATGTGCATAAGTCATCAAGCAGGATCACTAGGACTTTATCCGTGTTGTATTGAGGCTGGGTGAGGGTTGTCAAAGGAAGGTAGATGATTTTTCCAAAGGTCAATGGCTTGTGAACTCGATTATTTTGTTTTTGTTCATGAACAGTATGAGACAGTGTAGAGGCTGTTTGACTTTGTATTTTCTACGATCTCACGCTATTCAGTAACTGTGTCCCAATACTTCAGTCATTCTTGATGTTACCACTGACTCCAAAAGATGGATTGGATTTTGTGTTCCTTGGTGGAGTATGATTTTCCAGATGTTACCCTTGTCCTTCCTTCCTTTCTTTATTTTTGTTTTTCTTTTCTTTTTTTCTTCTTCCCATATGTTTTTCATTTTGTTTTTTCTTTTTCAAGGGGGAGATGGAGTTCGTGCATCTGGTGGCATTCTGATTTTTGCACTGGCTGAGTGTGGGTTATCTCTTTTTCTAATCTTGATCAAATCTTGCTCACAGGCTTATCGATAGGGTGAGGATGTTTGAAGGAGTTTTGTGCCCTTAGACACTGATGGCCCCTGCTTACGACTGCAAATGGTTGAGGGTGGACTGTGCAGGGTAATTGAATGAAATAGGGCCATCTTGATTAGCTCAAATGGGTTACAAGGGTTTGATGAGTGGGTTGTGGAATGGTATATAGGCTGTTTGTGTGCCAAAAATGGCCTAGATCCTTTCCTTGCGTGTAAACTTTGCTTAAAATTTTGCCTTGACAAAGGTAAGGGCCAGTTCTAAAGTAAACAGGCTGAGCCTGTTTGTTTAGAAAAATTCCTTAACATGGTCCTTCTTTCGACAGAGTTAATGGAAAGCAGTTGCTTGATTATTCTTGTTCTGTTTTGGAAGAAAAATAAGACAAGTCGTAAGATTATGGTCTTGAGCAGAATTTAAATGGAACGAGAGAGAGTGCATAAATATAAGGACAGGCTCACATTGGGAGAAACAAAGTGAAAATAGATAAAAATCGAAATTGCATTACATGAACACTAGAAAGTACATAGCATGATTGCACCCTAAAATACCCCAAACTAAAAAACTTGCCGTGTCCTTACTGCAGAAACAAAACAAAAATAGGGTGCAAGAACAAAGTCATACAAACAATAGAAACACACTGTCGAAATAGAAAAACAAAAGATAAAAGTTCTAGTCTAAGCTCTATTCACACAAAAATACCCCAAACTAAAAGTCAAGCTGTGTGTATTGGGGTTGAGTTACCCTAGACTAGGTTATAAGGTGCCGCAGGATAGGGTGAAAGTTAGTTCCTGGGCCGTTTCTTCCCGGATGGTGGCTGAGGTGGTGCTGGCGGTGCCCTTGCCATGTTGAGGAGGTTTGTGATTGTTTCGGTCAATTGGACTTGCTGGCTCGTGTATTGGATATGGAATTCTCGCATGACACGGGCCTGTGTCTCCCCATTCCTCCTCAGTTCTGTGATGCCCCGAGTGATGCTAGTGCGCATTTCCCCCATTGAGCCTGTGAGGCGAATCTCTTGGGCAAAAATGCTCTCCTAGAGGCACTGCTGATGTTCCCCTTTAGCATTGAGGGTCTCTTGTAGGCGGTTTTGGTTTTGTAGGATTGGAATGATCTGTTGACTAATCCAATCCTACATTTGCTCCAGGATATCCAGCAATTGGCCCCGGGTAACAGTTTGGGCCTTTGCCTTAGGCTGTGGGGCTGCTAGAGGGGCTCTCTGTGGCTGCTGTTGGTCCGGATTATTTTGGGGCTGTCCCTGAGGCTGTGCCTCGCCCTGTGCCGCTTCTACTCCTACAGCCTATTCCTCAGGCTATTCCTCTACTGCTTCTTCCTCAGCCTGTTCCTCAGGCTGTGGTTCGGGTAAGTTGAGGCGGTTGAGAATGGTGCCGTCGATCCAAACCGTTCCTTCAACTTCCTGGAATTTGTTGAGGGGGATGCCAAAGTACCGTGGCAATGCTGTGATTATTCCCGCACCTAGAAGGTACTGTACGTGACGCTGTGTGTAGAATCGGCGGAGAATAAAACAGCCTGTGTTGAGGGGCTGTCTGTGGACCATGCAGTAGAGGATAAAAAGCTCCTTGGTTTGCACTGTCAGGCAACTTCGGTTCCTATCATATATGTTGTGCGCCAGGAAGTGTTGGATGACTCGGAGGCTGCGACGATGGAAAGATGTGGCACTACTGGAGGAGGAGTTGTAGCCTGGTGTGTTTGAAATTTCCCTCCAGAATGCCTCGATGTCAAAGTTGCCAGGACTCTCCTGGTGTCCCTCGTTGCTCAGCCCAAAAATCGCATTGAACTGGGCGACTGTGAGGACCCGGTTTTCGTTGCCCAACCAGAACCTTGCAATGCCATCCTGGCCTGGGGTGGGTGGCTGATAGGAAAGGGAAGAAAAGAACTCATGGGTGAGTTCCTCGCAAGTGTTCTCTCCTAGTGTGGCAAAGTTCAACCACCCAACTGGTTGAAGCAACTGTCTGTTGCTGTTACAGAGGCCGATGTGCCGAAGGGCGTTCATGTCGAGCCATCTGCTTACAAGCACATTCTGAGGTTGTGCTCGTATCCAGACCCTTAGATGGTCGGCACTCACTGCGCGGAAAACGAATGGCTGGAGGTCTATCTCTGGTTCGGCCTGTTCATCTTCCTGGAGGCCGGCTTCTTCCTCCTCGCCTTCCCTCTGTTCCTTTTCTTCTTCTTCCGTTCGAAGGGGTGGGGTGCTGGGTTCTCGAGGGTGATCCTGGTTTCGTGTGGATCGGCCCTCGCTATTTGCTGGTTTTGGGGGTGTGTGTGGATGGGCTGGCTGCGGCGGCTGTTTTGAATTTGGAGGTGGCGGAGCGTGTGCGAGGGCGTTTGGTGCGGCGGGTTGGGGTGGTTGTGGTGTTAGTGGCGGTGGATGATTCTGGGAGTGGGTCCACCGTCATGTTGATTATCTAGGATTCGGGGACGGCGATGCGCTTTTTGGGGCGCATTTCAGTGGGGGTGGTGGTTTCAATTTCTGGAGGAGGGTCGAGGTTTAGGTCAATCCTGCCGTCTGGGCTTGTTAGTGGGGTAGGAGGGCGGCGGGTGTAGTGGGCAAGTGGGGTGGTGTGTATGGTGGAGGTGGTGGTTTCAGAGGTGTCGGGTGTGGTGGCGGTAGGTTCTGTGGTTGGTGCAGGGAGTGCGAGAAGGGGTGGGGGTTGGGCGTCTTGTGGTGGGTAAAGGCGAGCGAACTCGCAGAAGAGGAATTGGAGGGGAGGTAGGTTTGGGAGTAGTTGCAGTGGTGGGGGATTTACTGGCAGGTTGCGTTGGATGGATTGGAAGAGGGGGCGGTTGATGGTGTAGGTTCCAGTGGGGTTGAGGGGTGGGAGATTAGGGTTAGGTCGGGTTGGGGAAGAAGGAGGGGTTGTGGGTGGGGTGTATTTGTTGCCGCCGCCATGATGGTGAAGGGAACAATTTTTTGTGTTTTAGGGGTTGCAGCAGTGGGTAGGCGAAAGGAAGAAGATGAAGTGAAAAGGTAAGAGTGGGGGTTTTCTTTTTAAAGCCAATGAACAGGAGTGAGGGATGGTGAAGGGATGGGAAAGTGAAGAGTTAGGTCTACTGGGTAATGATTTTTGCCGCCCATTCATATGTATGTGTGCCCCCTTTTTCAGAATTTGGGTTGTGTCTATTCGCATGAATGACACGTGGGTAAGGGGGTACAATTGTGTCGGGCAGATATTTTAGCGTGTGAGACAAATTTTTCCTGTTCCTCTTTTTGCGCTGGATACTGTAGCCGAAACGGGTTGACCCTGTTTGTGACTACAGGGCCACAGGTTGTGTCTCGGTATTGACATTATTTACAAGGAAAAATTTGTATCCTATATTCAGCAAGACTCTACCCCTATCGTTTTGTTCGAGGGTCCCTATCATTAATTATCCCCTAAGTTTGAGAAATCGTCTAAATGAGTTGTTGGATTAGTGCGGAAGTTCGACACAGACTCAGCATGTGATGGGGCTGTGGTGAGCCAGTGTAGTGTCAAAATACTCCTTTTTGCAAAAATTTGTTGAAGTTGGCTATTTAAAAGAGTATGGAGGAAATTCCCTAACGAATTTCTGACTTGATGATTCCTTTCCTCAAATTTTGCAGCACCTAATAAAAACAAAAGAAAACAAGCAAGGGAAAAACAAAAGAAACTTGAAAAAAAGTAAAGGAAAGAAAATTGAAAATTACCACACTTGGTGGTTGCCAAGTGGTGCTTCTTTTACGTCTTTTAGCTGGACATGTCCCCATTTTGCTAGTTGGGAGGTGGATCATGGTGCAATTGAGTCTCCTGATACTCAAGGATCCTTATGTGATACAGCTTCAGCCTGTGTCCATTCACCTTAAATGGGTGTGTCTGTTCATTGTAGAATTCGACGGCACCATGTGGGCAACAGTGTGACACAGTGAAAGGTCCAGACCTTCTTGACCGAAGCTTTCCAGGGAATAACTTCAGGTGAGAGTTGTAAAGCAGAACTTGGTCCCCTTCCTTGAATTGCTTCGGCTGGATCCTGCTGTCATGCCACTTCTTTGTCCTTTCCTTGTATAGCTTGGCATTCTCATATGCTTCCAGCCTTAGCTCGTCTAACTCATTGAGCTGCAATAGCCTCTGCTCTCCCACAGTCTGTGTATCAAAGTTTAGAGCCTTAGTGGCCCAATACGCCTTGTGCTCAAGTTCCACAGGTAGGTGGCAAGCTTTTCCATAGACTAGGCGCTATGGTGTGGTGCCTAAGGGTGCTTTGTAGGCTGTGCGGTATGCCCAAAGAGCATCATCAAGTTTCATTGCCCAATCTTTACGTGATGGTCCCACTGTTTTCTCCAAAATGAGCTTGATCTCCCTATTTGTCACTTCGACATGGCCACTTGTTTGTGGATGGTAGGGGGTGGCCAGTTTGTGTCTGATCCTATACTTCCTCAAAAGGGCCTCAAATTGTCGATTGCAAAAATGGGTACCACCATCACTGATTATAGCTCTGGGAGTGCCAAATCGAGTGAAGATGTTTTTCTTCAGAAACCTTGTCACTTCCTAGGCATCATTGGTCGGGGAGGCAACAGCCTCAACCCATTTGGAAACATAATCGACAGCTACCAAGATGTAGTTGTTCCCGTATGAACATGGGAATGGTCCCATGAAATCAATTCCCCAAACATCAAACAGCTCCACCTCTAGTATGCCTTGTTGTGGCATTTCTTGCCTACTTGAGAGGTTTCCTATGCATTGGCATTCCTTGCAAGTTACCACCCAATTGCGTGCATCCTTGAACATGGTAGGCCAATATAGGCCAGCTTGTAAGACCTTGGAGGCTATCCTGGTTGCACCATGGTAACCTCTAGACTATGCATTGTGGCAACTATGCAGTACCTGTCATACTTCTTCTTCAGGAATGCACCTTCTGAACATCCCATCTCCACACCTTCTAAATAGTGGTGGCTCATCCTAGAGGTAGTTCTTCATGTCAGTGAAGAACTTCTTCTTCTGAGAATAACTCAGATCAGGTGGAAGTGCTCCACAGGCTAAGAAATTAACAATTTTTGCATACCACGACATGAGCCTGTGAGTGACACTGTGAATGGTCGCGATGAGGCTGTCATCTGGGAGATGGTCATTAATGGGCATGTCCTCTCTTGGCATGTGCTCTAGGGGTAGTCTGGATAGGTGGTCAGCTACTATATTTTCTGTACCCTTTTTGTCCCAAATTTCCAAGTCGAACTCCTGGAGTTGGAGGATCCACCTCAGAAGTCTCGGCTTGGTTTCCTTCTTTGTTAGCAAGTACTTCAGGGCTGAGTGGTGAGTGTGAATAATGACCTTGGAACCCAGCAGGCATGCCCGAAATTTTCCAATGGCAAATACTACTGCCAAGAATTCCTTCTCAGTTATGGTGTAGTTGACTTGTGCCTCATCCAGAGTACGGCTGGCGTAGTAGATGGCATGGAGTTTGTTGTCCTTCCTTTGTTCAAGCACTGCCCCCTACAGCATGGTCACTGGCATCACACATGATCTCAAAAGGCTGGGTCCAGTCTGGGGGCTGAATGATTGGGACTGTAGTCAATGCGGTTTTGATCCTGTGGAAAGCATCCAAACAAGATTCATCAAATACAAATTCGGCGTCTTTACTAAGGAGATTCATCAAAGGTTTTGCAATCTTTGAGAAGTCCTTAATAAAGCGCCTATAAAAACCTGCATGACCAAGAAATGCTCGAATTACCTTAACAGAGTTAGGAGGTGAAAGTTTTTCATTTATATCAATTTTAACTTGGTCTACCTCAATTCCACGTCCTGAAATTTTGTGCCCAAGGACAATTCCTTCAGTCACCATGAAATGACACTTTTCCTAATTGGGAACAAGGTTAACAGCCTCACACCGTGCTAGCACTGTTTCAAGGTTAGCCAAACAAATTTCGAAAGAAGTGCCATCGACAAAAAAATCATCCATGAATATCTCCATTATATGCTCTATCAGATCATGGAATATGGCCATCATGCAATGCTGAAATGTGGCAGGGGCATTGCATAAACCAAATGGCATGCGCCTATATGCAAATGTTCCATAAGGGCATGTAAATGTGGTTTTTTCCTGAGAATGGCAAAGGGAAATGATCCTTTCTAGTAGCCTTGTTAAGCTTCCTATAGTCTATACACATTCTCCAGCCCGTGACAGTCCTAGTTGGTATGAGTTCTTCCTTTTCATTTTTCACAACTGTCATCCCCCCTTTCTTAGGAACTACATGCACGACACTAACCCAAGGACTATCTGAAATTGGATAAATTATCCCACCTTCTAATAGCTTCAAGATTTCCTTTTTAACCACTTCTTTCATGTTTTCATTTAATCTTCTTTGTGGTTCTATTATGGGTTTACTGCCTTCTTCTAAAAGAATACGATGCATGCAGAGATTAGGGCTGATACCTGTGAGATCATCAATGGTGTAGCCTATTGCTTTTCGGTGTTTATTGACCACAATGCGTACTTTTTCTTCTTCCTCTTATGGAAGGTGAGCTCCAATAATAATGGGAAATGAAGACGCTTCAGGGTCTAAGAAGATATACATGAGGTTAGGTGGTAGAGGCTTCATTTCTACCCTGGGTGCCTCTTTTGCAAGTTCTGGTCCAGTGGATACTGTAACAGGCTCTGAAACAACATCAGTAACAGGCTCATCGACAGCATCAATCTGTGGTTCTAAAGCATGGGCCTGTGTGTCAATTCCTGGCTCTGTTTCTTCTGCCAGAAATTTTGCTACCTTCTTCAGGGCCGTTTCATCTCCTTCAATGAGTCCATTGACTAGGCAACCTAGCAGCTCATCCTCATGTGTCTCCATGAGTTGGGATGCCTTGATAAGCACATCAACAAGGTCTGGCACAACATCTACCATGTAGCACTGTCCTGCTCCAAACTCGTTCCTTTGTGCCTTCTAGACATTGAACTCTACTGTCTCTTCTCCAAGTCGCAATGTCAATGTTCTATTGGCTTAGTCGATCATGGCTCCTGTTGTGGCTAAGAACGGACGCCCCAAAATTATGGGTGTCTTCTCGTCCTCTATCATGTTCATCACTACAAAGACTACAGGGATGAAGAAATTGCCAACCTTGACTGGAACATCTTCCAATACCCCCATAGGGTATACAAATGAGCGATCAGCAAGCTGAATGGTCATCTTTGTGGGCTTGATATCTCCAACATTCATGTTCTGAGTGATGGAGAGTGGTAACAGGCTGACACTAGCCCCTAGATCGCACAGGGCTCCTTCAATCTTTTTGTCCCCGATGTTGCAAGGTATTGTGAAGCTCCCTAGGTCTGAACATTTCCTGGGTGGATGGTGTTGAATGAGGGCACTCCCTTGGGCTGTCATGGCTACAGTCTCACTGTCATCAATAGTTCTTTTCTTCGTCAGAATATCCTTAAGGAATTTAGCATATGAAGGCATCTGTATAACCACATCACTGAAGGGTACATTGACATACAGCTTACTCAGCATCTCCTTGAACTTACGGAATTGCTTCTCCAGCTTGGATTTGTGGTAACTTCTGGGTGTGGGAGGAAGGTTGATAAGGTAGAACAGTCTGAGGCTACTTCTCAGTTCTTCTTGTGCTACCAGGCTCAGGCACAGACTCAGTCTGTGGCTCAGTCTGTGTCTGCACTGTCTGTCCAGAACTGGATGCCGATGCTCGTTGCTCCTCAGCTTGAGGTGATTTGGGCACTGTGTCTCTGAGCTCCTTCCCACTACGAAGTATTACAGCCTTGACATGCTTGTTCCTTGGATTTTCTATTGGTTTTCTTGGAAAGGCTCCGTGTTGACTGGTGGACATGGTAGCTTATTGGGCAATCTGATTTTCGAGGATTTTGTTGTGGGATTTGAGTTGGCTGATCTCCTCGCTTATTTTGTTTTTTTTTTCTCCATGATGGATTGCAGCATGGTCATCATGTCGGTGTTGCTGCCTTGTTGTCCTCCTTGATTCTGCCTTTGGTACTGTGGCTACCCTCCCTGGTTCTGTCTCTGGTACTGGGGCTGTTGTGGAATCCTTTCCTCGGTTGGTCCCTTTGAAGAGAAGTTCGGGTGGTTCCTCCAGGATGGATTGTAAGTGTTTCCACACGGGCCCTGCTTCTGCTGGATGTAGTGAGCTTGTTCAGAATCACATTCAGTAAAGAGTGGGCAACTGGATGTACAGTGAGGTCCTCCACAGCCTTCATAGTCTGAGGCCGTGGCTGAGGCTGTCTTCACTTGAGCAGCCCCTAGTTGCTTTCTGAGGGCTTCTATCTCTGCCTCTAGCTTGGTTACTCTGTCTACTCCAATTACACTAGAGGATTTGACTCCTCTGACTGAGGTTTTCCTTTTGGACAGTGCTTCAAGAATGGCAACTCCGTCATTATAATCCTTGTCCAAGAATGCACCGTAGGCCATCTTGTCCAAGGTGTTTTGGTCTTCATCACATAGGCCACAATAAAACTGTTCAAGTTGCATGGCCTCATCAATTCGATGATTTGGGCATCTCCTCAAAAATCCCTTGAAGCACTCCCAAGCATCTCAAATTGATTCATCATAGCGTTGAGAAAAACCAACAAGCTGCTGCCTCAAACTTGCGGCCTTACTTGATGGATGGTATTCTTTCAAGAAAGCTCTGACTAGACTGTCCCAGTTAGTGAAATGGCCTGCTTCATGGTTGTTGAACCATTCGAATGCTGCATCTCTAAGTGAGAATGGGAACACTCTCATGTACAGCTGCTCCTTGGTCATCCCTGCTATGTTCACTGTACTGCACACTCACAGGAAGTTCTGCAAGTGCGAGTTTGGATCTTCAGAGGGGTGCCTCCAAAGGTGCGCCTCTCCAGCATGCTCAGTAAGTTGGTTTTGATCTCATATGGAGCTTCTACGTCTGGAATGGCTATGCTGTTGTGGATGATGGTGGTTGGTGGTTGTAGGAGCTGGGACATGGGGATGTAGGGTCGAACAGGCTGAGCCTGTTCAATGCCCTGGTGCGCTCCTTCATTGGGTCTGTCCGCCATGCTTTGTTGCTTTTGTTTGCATTCTAGCGGGTTGTCTTTTCGATCTCCTGGTGGAAGATTAGAGCTAGTTGCTTGCTCCTGGTTTGGGGCATGCACCACCTGAAAACTTCAAACTGGGAAAAAGAAAAGGGGTAAGTAATAAAAAGCCTAATAAACCAAATAAAAGGCAAAGAAAAATCAAGCGCTAGTCCCCGGCAACGGCGCCAAAAACTTGATAGCGAGTGTGTGGTGCATCCTAAAAGCGCACAGGGTAGTTGTTGTAACGCCCCGATTTTTTCATAATTTAATTATGAAATTTTTGGAATTTTGATTCCAATTTTATCCTCGAGAGTTTCTCGGAGTTTTGGATCTTAGGGTAATAAATTACCTTGGATTATTAAGTTTTATATCGGATTTCTTCATAATGGAGCCTCCGTCGGAGTTAAATCGGGTTTCGGAGTTGCAAGTTAGGCTTTTAAGTAGTTTTAGTGAAACTACGTCGTTTTGAGCTTAAACATACACAAAAAAACAAAAACAAAGGATGGTTGACCTAGGGCGGGTTGACCGCGTGCAAGCTCAAAACGGCACCGTTTTGAGCTCGGGCAGGACAACCCTAACCCTCCCTTCTTTTCTTCCTTTCTTCTCTCTTTTCTTTTCTCTCTTCTCTACTCCACACTCGACGACGCCCTACCTCTCTAATCTCCTCCTTCTTCCTTGCGAATGCCGCCGCCGCCTCTGCTTTCTCTTCCTCATGAGGCTACCGCCGTTCCCCCTTCTGTTACCAGCACGCCACCACCACCACTTCGCAGTCCCTCTTCCTCGTTGCTACGCCACCGCTGTGGAGGATCTGTGAGTGTGGGGAGCTGTTTGTGGCGTGACGCTCGAGGTGCGTCACGGTCGCTCTTCGCCGGTAAGCCACGAATCTCGCTTCCTCCTTTTTTTCTCTTTGTTTTCGAGCATGGGTGGTGTTTAATCGGGCTCTATTTGTTTTTGTGTGTGTGTGTGTTGTGTTGGTTTGATGTGGTGGCGGGAATGGTGTCTTGACGGTGGCCGGATGCGGTGTTGTTCTGGCAGTGTGGTGCTCGGGTGCTGTGTGTGTTATCTCCGGGCAACGGAGTGCTTCTCGGTGGTGCTGTGTGTGGTTGTCGGTGTTGTCACGGTCAAAACTGAGGCTCGGGTTTTGTGTTTGAATCCATGAAGACAAATACGGGTTCTGTTGATTCTGGTAAGGATCTAGACTTCCTTTCTCCTCCTTTCAATTCGTTTAGTGTTTTGTGTTTTTGGGAATAGTGTTGTGAATGTCGTGTTGTGATCTGTTCGGGCAGTTTTCGGTGGTTGAATGTTGGGACTGTTGTGCTGTTTTGCAAGTTCGAGTTGCTGCTTCGGTGAGGCTTGACCGGAATCTGGCGGGGGGTTACTGTTCTCACGAGTAGGAGTTATTTTCCGGTGGGGCGGAATCTTCTTCGGCATCCACGGTATTGCCCGACGATGTGTTATTTGTTGTACACTTATGGCATGTACTTTTAATTCCGGTTTGGGTTATGTACTAAATTGTGTTTAGTAGAAACCGAGAGGGGTGAGTGAGTAGCACGTGGATGGTTGTTCGATGCGGGTAGAACCTCTAGGACGGTAACTCTGACTCGGGTAAAACCTTTAGACGGGAGTAAGACAAATCGGGCCTTGGCCCAGTAATAAAATGTTATGACCCATTATAACTCCTGGATTTATTATAAGTGGCTCAAAACCCAAGGACATCTAAAGTTTATAGTGGACTTAATGGCAAGGACTATAGGCACGAGATTGTTGTGAGTTAAGTATTTGATTGGTGGTATGGGCTTCAAGCCCGGGATTAAGGTTTTGGACTTAGTTGGGCTTTGAGCCTATGTACCTTAGGCCCGTGACTTGGAGATGTAGTTTTGGTGAGTGAGAGTAGACTGTTCGGGCTGGACTTTAACTCACGGTTGCATTGCACGAGCATGCATGTTTTTGTTTAGTTCTTTTGTGTGATAATGGTGTCTATGTGTTTAGGAACTAGGCATAACCCGGTTGCAGCAGGGACTAGTGGTGGACAGACAGAGCGCCATTATAACTGAGGTGACTCCATAAGACTTATATACCTATATATGAATACTTGTTATGGTTAGGTAGTACTGCTTGCTAGGTATGCTTCATACTATTGACTGTGTTGTGTACCTGGTTGTTTATTTGTTGAATTGCCATGACAATAAATATGTGCTGATTTGCCATGTGATTCTCCTATGAGCTGTTATTGTCATGCTTGTAATATATATGCTGTCTTGCTATGTCCTGTTTATTGTGAGCTTTAGGCTCTGTTTAGAGAACCTCTGTATTGGTACACAACTTAGATACGACTAGAGGTGACACTTATACAATTTCACTATTGGTAACATAATGTACCTGAATAATCAATAAGTTCTACTGTAGGGCAGTTGACCGGTAGCACCGAGAGGGAAGAGAGGGTACCCCTCGGGTCCTTTTTTTTAGTGAATTGTATTCACAGAAACGGCGACGAGGGAATTGATGGCTACACCCTCGGTTAGTATATTAGTGAGAGTACCCCTCACAGAGCTGGCGCCTTGGGGATTTGTCCGGTGTACCCCATGGTTATTTGTTATTATCCATTTCTTTTGGTGAGAGCACTCCTCATAGAGCTATCGACTTGGGGACTGACGGGTATGCCCCAAGATTTTGTATTATAATTTCTTTGAGGAGAGCACCCCTCCTAGAGCTGTCGGCCACTTGATTATTAGTGGTTTTCTTTGTCGGAACTTACCCATTCCGGTGTTGATATTTATACTGCATATATATATATATGACTATATTTGGGCTTACGCCCTGGGGAGCTGGCCAATTGCTACTGCGCCCGACGCACACAGTAGAGGGTCCTTAATAATGATAAGAATGTGAAAACTAGATAATTCACCTAACACTGGTATGTGTGGTATTTGACACATGTTGATTGTGTGTGTGTACTTGTGCTCGTAGATTTACTCACCCTACGAGCCTGTCTTCGTGTGCCTGTATGTTTGCCTTATATTGTACATTGAGTAGGCGACTCATATAAATCGCCACCGCGGTTTTACAGAACATTAGTAGCTTGTTGATGGTTGCTCTTACCTCAGGTATTAGACTCTTTCATTTCAGCAGGTAGCTGCATTTCCTTCCTGGTGGATCCATAGAGTTGACACTTATATGTTCTACACTTGTCATTGACATTATTGTTATTTTTCCACTGCGTATTATTGTCGGATAGTGTTTTGGTTTCTTGGATTTTGATCAGTTGTTGTTCCGGTAGGTTTAACCGGTGTTACTTTGGCTAGTTAAGCCTGGTCTATATTTGACTCTTGTATCCCGATGTTTATTTTTGGTTACTCTGAGATATTGAGTTGATGTTTTTTCACTGAGTTTCGCATCCCTGGTTTTATGGGCATTTTGGACATATTATAATTGTTTATATTTTGTATTGTCATTTTTGGGATGCGGTTGTTTCAGTTGTAGTACTCTATCAAAGTTGTATCCACAGGGACTAGGATGAGTCTGTTACTCCTTACTTTAGACAAATTAGGCTTGAGACAATTAAACAAAAAAGGATTATGGGGTGAATGCAAATCGGAAATTAAATTAAGCAAGAGAATAAAAAGTAATAGCAATGTTGAAGTGGGTAGGGATCAGAATTGGTGAAATCTTAGGCATCCAGGGATTCACATGTCTTGCATTTATGCTCTAAATTGCTCAACAGCATCATCACAGGCTGGGCTTGTGTGACGCCCTGTGTTTAATAAGATGTCTTGAAGGGGCTCCCAACCTAATGTACTACCAATGGCTTTCTATCTTGTTGATAGTTCCCTAAGCTTCCATCTACCCCCTGTCACTAGAGTAGACGTCCACTTAGAGGTGAAGTTTGGTGTTGGTACTAATTACCCACAGTCTCTCCCTATCTTCTTCCGAACGGCTAGGGAGTGAAGGCTGACTATTGTTGGTCAAGCTCACTTGGCTTCTTCTTTCGGTCCTTCACCAAGCTGCTACTAGATTAAAGATAGACTACTCAATAATCAATCAAGAATCAGATTAAAAGTGGTGTCATTTTCTTGACTGTGCTACAAAAGGCTGAGCCTGTGGCTAAGCCTGTCGAGAACACAAGATCAATTACACAGATCAGATCTTGCAAGCGCTCTCAACCTATACTGAACCCATTTGTTTTCACTCACAGGTTCCTCCCAAGATTCTCACTCATCCTAATTCTTTCTCATCGGTCAAACCAAGGGGATTAAGAATGGGTGTTGAGGCTAATTCCTCAATTAGTTCCTATTTACTTTCAAAATTAAGAGCTAAGGGTTAGTTGTTGTTGTTCTAGCAACTATGGTTTCTCCTTTCGGTCCTTCACCTAGCTACCTATAATCATGTGTGGGTTTGATCAAGACTCAAACATGGAGCAAGTTTGCAACAACCAAACAAGAAAATAGGGCTAAGAACATAAGAAGAGCAATTTATTGCACTCAGAACAGAAACATGCTTCACCCCTTCAACATAAGAGGGGTTGTTTTAGTTCATAATCAAGGTTACAAAATCAATGGGGATAAATGTTGGCATAAGAAATGGAACAAATCTGGAGGTTAGGGACAATACGATTTTTGCCCAGAAAAGGCTGTAGAATCGTGTTTCCCTTTAAACCCTTTTGTTCCAAGAACTTTTGCAAGTTAAGGGTATCTGATCGATGGGGTCTTCGATTCTTCTTCTTCCTTCCTTCTTCTCTTTTATATGCCCAGATCCTCATCTTCTCTCTTCTCCCACGTGATGGAAGGTATGGCAGTTGGGCAAGTTGAGTTTCAGTTGCCCATCTTGCTTCTCGAGATAAGGCACCATGGGAGGTGTGCCGAAAGGGTGAAATCTACAAATCTGCAGATTTTAGATGACTTAGGGGGAGGATAATGGTTCTTTAATTGTTAAATTCTTTGGGTGTGATGATTATCCCCTCTTTCCCATGCTTAAAGTCTTCTGAGTCACTCAGGTCATGGTAGCAGAGTTGAAAGTTCTGCAAGTGGTGAATCTCTGCAAGTGGTTGAGTTTAATATTCTTATCTTCGCATTCTGGTCATCTGTAGATTCCACAAGCTGAGCCGGTGGTGGGCCTGTGCCTGAGGCTGTATGCGATTTCTTCCCATTTTTCTGTGCAGTTGAATTCAGTTCTTTTTTAGATTGATAGAGTGGCACGATGGCTTCTTGGATCAAGATGAAGGAGGTGAAATCCAGTGGATAACTCATGAGTGGAGGGGGATTCGTGGCCTTTCACTGATTCTACAATGAACAACAGCCTCGAAACAGGCTCACGCTATGCCAGAGGCTGTTTCTTCGAATTCTCCAATAAAATCACCAAACATCCTTCAAAATGCACCTGGAATCACTAATCAGTATAGGATGGAATTTAAGGGAATGTGATGAAATAATGCAAAGTAAGGCATATAATCATGATAAATTGAGAGTAAAATACATCTAAAATCATGCCTAAAACTATGCATATTTCATGTGCATCATCAGGGGTTGAGGAGACGAAACGACGTTGTTGCTGTAACTAAAATGATGCCGTTTCGAGTGTGGCTGAACCCTAGGGTTATCCACACATATAAATCCTTTCTTTTCTCTCTCTCCTCTCTTCCCTCTCTCTCTTCTCTCCCGAGTTCGGGTGCCACTCCCCCACTTCCTCTCTTCCTCTATTCTTTTACAATCGTCGCACCCAACTACTCCCTCTCTTCTTCCTCTTAACTAAGCTGCCGTCGCCGCCTTACTTCTCTTCCCCATAAGGCTATCGTTGCTGCTGCCACCCACGTTATCCTCTCTTCGAACTGGTGGACCGCGAACAGTGGAGAATCGCAGCGAGGACGAGGCGCAAACCCTGATGATGGAAGACGACAGAGAACCCGAGGGAGAACTCGAGGGTTGTTATCGCTACTGTAGTCTGGAAGAGGAGGAACTTCGGCGAGAGCCTCCGTGCGTGTGAAAAACCCGAGGAACGATGCGGTGCCGTCGTAGAGCACGGGTGAGCCGTCGGTTTCATTTCCTCTTCCTTTCTTTTCTCTCGATTTCGACTCCTCTTTTAATTCCTCTCTTCCCTGTTTCTCTTCTTGCTGGTTTTTGAGGCTTGGTTTGGTCTAACCCGGTTTGGGGATTCGTGCTTGGGGTTATGGTTCGGCTACGGTAGTGGTGGTTCGGCGGGCTGGTGTTTGTGTGCAGAGCGAGGACTAGAGAGCAACCAGAGGTCGCTGCCGTCGCCGTTGTCATCCATCGGGTAACCCCCGACTTTTCCTTTTTTCTTCCGTCATTCCTTTTCTTTTCTTTGTTGTTGATGTTGTCATTGTTTGAGACTAACCCACTGGAGTCTGTGTGGTTGTTCCTGGTCGTGTATGGTGGTCAAGGTGGTGGTGGTTTTGCATGTTACTGGTCGGACTTGGGTCGAGTATCAGTAGTTTGTGCTTGGAGTAGTGGATACGATGCATGGATGCTGGGTTCGGAGTTTTGGTGACGGATCCGAGACCCTGAGGTGTTAACTATGTTAATTTGCTTCTTCCGGTAGGTGTCCCAGTGTTTTAATTGATCTTTTCCTTGGGTTACAATGATCGGTAGACATGGATTTGTGGTGTTGGTTGTCGTGTGGTTAATTTTGGTGTTTGACTGCTTGTTAGGGAAACGTTTATGGGTTTTGTTCTGAAATTCCAACGAAGCTTGGCCGGAATCTGGCGAACAGTTCTTTGTTCCGGCGTGTAGCGAAAGTTTGACGTTAAACGGTAAATTTCCGGTTTTGGCCGTATGTTTCTTTGTACATGACATGTGTTGTACATGCATTTGATTAATATATTGAAATGTAAGGGCTTAGTCGAAACCGAGTGTGACACGTTGAGAGACGCGTGGCCGAAATTTCACCGACCCGGATAGGACTATTAGGCCGGAAAGGTAGGGCTCGGGTTTTTTGAGTAATATGATTTTCATCACAGATCGAGCCCAGGCCCATTAACTCTTTTATTTGTTTCATAGATATGGAATGGGCTTTAGGCTTTGGTAAATAATTTAAGATGGGCTTTAGGCCTAGTGGGCTTTAGGCCTGGGTATAAAATTTATTTTGAATTAGGCCTAGATCCGGATCTCTTTATAACGGGCCTAGTGTACGGCTTAAGCTTAAGATGTTATCTTTGTTACGCATCCGTCCATTTTTCATGAGTAAACAACTTATGTGATGCATATGTGCGTAGGATATTACGGATATAGGAATGTCGAGGCAACACAAGGCTTCAGTTCCGAGGCAATTACTATGGCCCAGGTGAGGACATATAAACCTTTGTATGCGTTACTACCTACAACACTCGGTTAATTGATATGGTGTGTTAAGTGGTAATATTTGTTTGGCATTGAATGTTGTATGCATCTATGCCTGTTGTGTAGATGTTGTTGTTTGCACAATGTATCGTGATGATGATACGTTTGATGCAGTACGCCTGATTACATGAATTGTGCGCTGGTGTGATATGATATGCCTGATGAGCTTGTTTTTTTGTTATGCTAAATAACATGATCTATGGTTTTGAGGTTCGTGTGGTGATTTGTGGGCCGAAGGCCCGGGCTTTAAAATAAAATGTTAAATCCACACAACCCTGGACAATCATAACGTATGGTACGCGTAACTCGTTAAGTATAATTAAGAATAATTTACAATAAAAAAAATACACTACTGTGGGGCTGTTGACCGGTTGGTTCGAGCGGGAAGTGATACCCCTCGGGATTGCATGCTCTCTCTATGATGATAGTTGGGCTTGGGCCCTGATTGTATTTGGGCTTATGTCCTGGTTGTTTAATCAGACGGGACTGAGCTCGACGCACACAGTAGAGGGCCCTAATAACAAACTTAATAAAACAATCTTTCGTGGGATAACAAACAGTTGATTCTGTGATTTGTATATTGGCTGCTATTGCTTGATACCGGTATATTTATAGTTGATTTGTTTGTATACTCTGGTTTATTTTTTATGGTGAGATAGTAGTTTGGTCTCACCCTCACATGTTCACACAGGTTACCTGATCATCAGTTAGGAGTGCATTTCAGCAGGTGGCGGTGCTTCCCTCCTCGGGTCGGATCCATAGAGTACAATGTATACATGTTATTACATTTGTTTGTCTTCTGCTGCAAACTCGATAATTATACAATGAATTGTATAATATATTGCATAATTTAGTGACGGTTATCCCGGGACAGAAGGGCAGTTTGGTCACTTCACATGTTATAATTAATTTAACTTGTTATTTTGGGATACAGGAGATTCATGACCACTTGTCTCTTACCTTTGTGGCTCAATTATCATTTCTGGTCCTCACTAATGGTCCCCAATTGCCAAAAAAGGAAGGTTTTCAAGTAATTATGTGTGAGAACCCGACCCAAAATCACTTGGGCCTTCTCACCTATTCCTTTCACCTTCTTCCTCGGGTCAATCCCATGTTAATGGAGTCGCCATCCAAATTTTATTAAGGACAAAATTTGGGAAAAACCTTCAAATGACTCCTTTAGGAAACCGGTCATGACGAACAAAAGACATGGGATCGGGGGTTCGTCATGGATGGGAAGGTGTTAGGCACACATCCATGTTGGGTCGAAATTTTGTGCAATTAAAGAACTCATGTATGCCTTGTGCAAGTATGCATTATGTGGAAACAAATCACATAAAAATAATAAAATTGAATTGGAGGGGAAGGAGAAGAAGGTGCGGAACAAAAAGGAAAAACACAAATATTTGAGCTTGAGTCTCCATCATTAGAGACCACCTACGTACCCCGGCGACCGGGTTCAAAGCCCACGTAGTTCTTCTCATGGCATCACAGCAATCACATCATCGAAAGCATCAATATCATCATCAAATTATCAGCAAATGGTAATCAATAAGATTTACAATAAAAAAGGATAAAAGTATTTATCTCGGTTGCTGGACAGAATCTAAGGGTCATCTTCTACTGGATTTTAGACAAAGAAAACGGCCGCTTCAGCTCCTGGGCTCAACAGTAATGTTTTAGATCTACCTCTTATCTTTCCGGAGAGTCCAATATCCTAGACATTCAACTTCTAGAACTTGAGATATGAATTTTTTTCTGTGACTTCTCGCATCGGGTTCGTCTACTCGGATTATCCACCTTCTTGGCTCCCGGATTGCCTTCGATTGCTCCTTCCTCTTGATCTTCGCTTACTGGTTCCTTCCTTGATGCTTCCCATTGTATTCCACCAGAGTTTCTACCTAAGGATGTGTTTCTAGGCTTGGTGAAGTAGAGTTTCTCAAAGCACTCAAAGCTTATCGTGCGTATGTATGAGAACCCGACCCAAAATCACTTTGGCCTTCTCACCTATTCCTTATCACCTTCTTCCTCGGGCCAATCCCATGTCATTGGTGTCGCCACTTAAGTTTTATTAGGGACAAAACTTAGGAAAAACCCTTAAATGACTCCTTAGGCAACCGGTCATGGCGAACCAAAGACATGGGATCGGGGGTTCGTCACGGATGGGAAGGTGTTAGGCACCCATCTGTGTTGGATCGAAACCTTGTGCAATTGAAGGGAAAAGTGTGCCTTGTGCAAGTGTGCAAGAGTGTGGAAAACAAAGAAAGGGGGGAGAAAAAGACATGGCTTGCATACCGTTGTAAAACCGAGACTACTTATGTACCCGAGTGATCGGGGTCAAAGCCACGTAGTTCTAAACATGGCACACAGTGGCCACTTACATCGTCAAAAACATCATCATGTGATCAGCCAGAATCAATCAAGAAGAGTTTAGTATTACCTCGGGTAGCCCTCCTCTAGCTCTTTGCAATGGGTTGAGTTCTACACCCACCTTCTACCCACTTCTTAGCTCTATGGTTGATCCTCTTCTTGATTCTTCCTTTCCTTGTTGGACTACTGCTGATGCTCCCCACGAAATTTCTCCAGAGTTTCTGCCTTTAGAAAATATTTTTAAGCTTGGAGAAGTAGAGTTTCTCCAAGCAACAAGAGCTTATGGGTGTATATGTGTAGAATGTTGTCTGTCTTGAAATGTGTGTGAGAGGTCCTATTTATAGTGTTCTGAGAAGCCTAGGGGCGTGGACCTGCTTAATGTTGAAGATTATGCCCTAAAATCTAGTCCAAAACCGCGTAGGATCGAAAAAGAAACAAAATCGGGGATTTTTGGGGATTCTGGGGACATATGACCGCCATGGCCGGCGGTCATCACCAGGATGGCTGCTAGGCCCGGCAGTCATGCAAGGATGAGCGCCGGCACCTGGCGGTCGACCCGACACGACCGCCGGTCACACGACATTTCCCCCGTTCTTTCCTTTTTTGATCCCCAATCCCCCTAATTCAGCTCCGATTAGATCCTACCGCATAATCAACCCCCAATCAACCCAGAATCATTCAATTACTTGATTAGCACTCCCCTAAATCATTCCATAATTGATTGATTACACATTAACACCCAAAATCATACCAAAATCACAAAATCTAATTAAATGATAATTAACTCTGATTTTCCACGAAAATCAGAGCTAAAATTGATCTGCAAGAAATATGTTAGTGGGTTGGACAAACCTTGGAGAATAATTAACTTGGACCCTTAATTCCATTTCTAGCCCAAGAATAAATCATCTCAATATAATTGGGTAAGAAGCAAATAAAAGGCCCAAGCAATATATTTTAATGCAAATAAACCTTATTATATGTTTTATCCTAAGGTTAAATCATCTCATTAATCCTAGGATTTAAGTGCATAAAGGTCTAGGTTATCAAAATAAATTATTTCTACTAAATTAAATTCTTATTATGCTTGAACCTTGGACCAAATCATCTCATTGATCCAAAATCTACACATGTAATAAATCTAATTTAATAAAATTTTCGTGGGTCAAATTTGGGTGTTCACAGATGCCCCTCGTTGATGAGTCCTTATAGACTAAGAATGAAACAACGTAAGACAAGAACAACCAAATTTGAATGATTGATGCATGTGGTGTGTGCCAAGGGTTAAAGCATCCTATGCTCCGCTTCGGGAATCATCTCATCCCGAAGGTTTGAGGGGCTGGCCCTCGATTGTTTAGGAATCATCTCATCCTAGATTCTCAGGAATCATCTCATCCCGAGGTTTGAGGGGCTGGCCCTCGGTTTCTGGGAATCATCTCATCCCATATTTTCGGGAATCATCTCATCCCGAGGTGATAGAATCATATCATCTATCGGGTCGTTGTCACGGAATCATCTCATCCTTACCGACTATGTTTTGGTTTGGGAATCATCGCATCTCGGGCCTATGGTTTTTGGGAATCATCTCATCCCAAATCCTCGGGAATCATCTCATCCCGAGGTGATAGAATCATCCCATCTTTGTTGACTAGATACTCAATGTCTGGTTTGTTTTGGGAATCATCTCATCCCGAACTCTCGACATTGCGTGTACTGGATACACGGCTTTTATCTGGTTTTCTTATCTCATCATTTGCGAGAACTGGGTTCCCGGCTTCTAACTTGTATGTCTCAAAGTCGGCTCTTTCTCAAGGCTTGCAGGGGCTGGACTCCTGGCTTACTGGTTTTCTCATGTCTAGACACCTGGGTCTGGATCTCTTAAGGCTGGGTTCTTTTTCTTTCTGGTTCTACTCATGTCTGGACACCTGGGTCAAGATACCTCACCTCTCTCTTGACTAGGATTCTTTTCTCTCGGGTTTGTAAAGATCGGGTCTTTGGCTTTGACTGGACTCCTTCTTCTCTCTTCTAGTTGGGTTTGCAAAGACCGGGCTTTGGCTTTGACTGGACTCCTTCATCTCTCCCATGGTCAGGGTTTGCAAAGGCCGGGCTTTGACTCCCTCTATGCAAAGTCCGGGCTTTGGCTTTTGGTTAGGCTCTCTCTATTGATTGGACTCCTTCCTGGCAAAGACTGGGCTTTGGCTTTTGACTAGGTTCCTAGACTCTTTCTTTGCAACGATCGGGCTTTAGCTCTTGACTGGATTTTCTAGACTCTTTCTTTGCAACGTTCGGGCTTTGGCTTTAAGTGGACTCCCTCTGTGCAAAGTCCGGGCTTTGGCTTTTTGTTAGGCTCTCTCTTTTGACTAGACTCCTCCCATGCAAAGACCGGGCTTTACTTTTGATTGGGTTCTCTCATCTCTCGGGGTTGACTGGACCCTCTCTTTTGCAAAGGCCGGGCTTTGGCTTTTTGACTGGGCTCTCTCTATTGGACTCCTTTCTTTGCAAAGACCGGGCTTTGGCTTTGTGATTGGGTTCATTCATCTCTCGGGGTTGACTGGACTCTTCCTTTGCAAAGACTGGGCTTTGGCTTTTAACTAGGCTTTTAGACTCTTTCTTTGCAAAGTCCGGGCTTTGGCTTTCATCTCTCAGGGTCGACTGGACTCTTCCATTGCAAAGATCGGGCTTCAACTTTTTGACTGGGTTCTTAGACTGGATTTCTTTTTGCAAAGGTCAGGCTTTTGCTTTTAACTGGGTTCATCACTCGGGTTTGACTGGATTCCTTTTGCAAAGTCCGGGCTTTGGCTTTTGATTAGATTGGTATGGGCTAGACCGGGTTGACTCATATACTTTGGTTCGAGTTGGATGTGTGTATGTTCTCTAGAAATTGCCTCACAGGTCTTCTCATGGTCGGGTCCCTCATCCCTCGATGGAAGGTGGAGGGTGCTATCTCATAGATGGAATGTATGGATCCCATGCCCCTAGATCGGCTAATTAGATGTACCTTGTCCCTCGAGACATACAAACCAAAAAGTGGGGTGAGGATGCCCCTAGTATCTCGTCATGGTTTTAGAGATGGGGTTTAGTGTGCCCCTGTTTTACTGGTTCTCCCCGGGTGTTTCAACCCGACATCAAACGAAGAATGGGCTGATCACACCTTTTGGTAATAAGAATGGGGCAATGTGATCTTGTGCATAAATACTTGACAAATTGTGCATGCATAGTACATAAAGTGTTTATCGTAGCAAATTCAAGTAAATTGTTAATAGGTGCCCCTTATTTTTCCCCCCTCTAAGTGGGTATATTCTTTTATTTTCCCTCTCTTTTCTCTTTTTATTTTCTCTCCCCTACCCTCTCTCTCACGTCCCAGAATTTTGGACGTTTTGGATTCCTCCAGGCAGGCCCAAGTCACCGATTCGGCGGATTCTCAATGACCATGAACAACTTTTTCAAATAAGAACCCCATGAGTGGTCAACTAAAAACTTCTTGATGCTTCAGAGATCATTTTGCAAAGTGATGGGGCCGGAGGCGAGGAGACTTTGTGAGAGCGGGCGAGGTTCAGGCACTCCTTTACGACCAATGGCTACTCTCTCTATTTTTGCTTTAACTTTTGCCTAGACCGCCTTTCGGGTTTTCAATGTAGCAGGCGTATCCTAACTTTTGCCTAGGTCACTCTTTCGGGTTTTCAACCTAGTGGACTTTTTTTTCACTTTTTTATTATTTATTTTTTTTTTGCCTTTTTCAAGGGAGTAGCAACCACAAGACCTTGTGAGAGCGGGCGAGGTTCAGGCACTCCTTTACGACCAATGGCTACTCTCTCTATTTTTGCCTTAACTTTTGCCTAGACCGCCTTTCGGGTTTTCAATGTAGCAGGCGTATCCTAACTTTTGCGTAGGTCGCTCTTTCGGGTTTTCAACCTAGTGGACTTTTTTTTCACTTTTTTATTATTTATTTTTTTTTTGCTTTTTCAAGGGAGTAGCAACCACAAGACCTTGGAGGGACACAATCATGATGAGTCATAGGAGACATGCTTGAGAAGCCGTTGAAGAGGTAGGCGAATGGACAACTAGAGCTGGTGGGAGACCAAATAACAACCTTGAGGAAGAAAAAGTGTGCTCAAGAGAGAGGGATGACACTTTGTAGATTTTGAGAGAGAGATCCCGAAAAATTTGCATTTGAATACCCACATGACATATTTCACCTTGAGATGCAAGAATAAACTCCAATCTTGTCCATTGAACCAACCTAAGAACCGATTAGACCGGACCCTTTGCCGGGTTACCTATGTATCTGTGGATGTGATGTTTGATTTGAGATGTTTGTCAAGATAGTGTCCTGTGGGAATGTTTATAGGAGAACACTTATCTTTTTCATTCATGGCTTCCTCCCAATTTCAGAAAAAAAATAGGTGATGAATCAATCATTTAGGCACGGGTCACTTTTCCTTTCCTCGTTTCTTTCTTTTTCTGCGACTGGCTAAGCATTCTTATTATTGCTATCTGGACGGATATTCGGGATTCTTTCAGATACCTATTCACCCGAATGATCAAGAGAAGACGACATTCACCTGTCCGCATGGAACTTTTGCCTATCGACGGATGCCTTTTGGGCTGTGCAACGCACCAGCCACTTTTCAAAGATGCATGATGGCGATTTTCTCTGACTACATAGAGAAGATTATGGAGGTTTTTATGGATGACTTTTCCGTCTACGGGAAAACATTTGAGGATTGTTTATCTAACTTATCGAAGGTGCTTACTGTTAGTAATATGCCCAAAAGCCAATCAATGGATGATTGTATGAGTCATGTATGTACATTAAGGTTATTCCAATAAATATGATTATGAGATAATCGCTTGCACATATTTATAACCCTAGAATACTTTGTATTCTTAAAATGTCCCTAGTCGATTATTATTATGGATGGGTTGTAATAATAAATTAAGACTAGCGTATGTTGAGAATTATATGAGATATGAATTCTACATACGGGTACAAGTTAGAGAACTTGTGGACTGGACTGACCCACATAAGAACCCTACATGGAACGTTATATGATAGTCATTAGTGGTTCTTTTATATGTATTGTCTTTAGCCTGAGATCATCAAGGTTCCCAACATATGAGTCGTATACTTTGATATTATTCCTAGTCATCCGTAACTGGGTGGACTTAAGGGTAATCATTGGGTATATGATAAATGTGTAGTGGGTTTTGATTGATCAAGATGGGATTCGTCCGACCCATATAAGGGGTATATTATCAGAAGGGCCCCTTGATAGAGTTAAACTGTAAATGCATGGCCATGCTCGGATTATATGATATGGTGATATCATTAGCATCTGTTTTACACAGTTAACTCGGGGATCAAGAAACTAAGATTAAATATATACGAGATTGACGTTTTCCATGTCTCGGTTTAATCTTGATAATGGGACGAAGGGGCGATGACATGTTTCCGAGGCATATTGAATCAGTACTGATCTTGTCGTTCGGGTAGCAATGATATGTTGCTAGACGCTGCTCTTTGCTTATAATTATAAATGAGTTTACAATTATTGTCGGACGTTACAAGTGCCTACAGGGTCACACACTTAGAATCGTTGATTCGAGCAGGTGGTTGAACCGTGGTTGGACCATAGTTCGACCAGGTGTGGTTAAACCATGGTTCGACCAAGTGTTGTTGGACCATGGTTGGACCGTGGTTGGACCAGGGTCGTTTTGGGCTGGTTTGATTCAATAATTGTCAGAATTATTGAGCCAAACCTGATTGCTTGTGATGTGTAATCCCATTAGTGCTTAGTGGTAGACAAGATAATGGGTATCTTAATCATAATGGGCCATTATGTTGGCCATTACCATAAGCACTAATTGAGTGGCATAATTAGATTATGCTTTGGGGTTTTTGGCTGATTGCATTCTAGTTTTTGAGAGCCTTGAGAGTGTTTTTCAGACTAGTAAGAACACACACAAACACTCACCCATTCTTTGAGAAAGAAAAATAACACCACATATAGCTCCCGGAAATCCGTAGCTAGCACTATGGTTCGGGAGTGCTCGGGGGTTGGAGATCGTGAGACGATTCCGGCCGGTGATTGACGGTTCGTGTGGATACCGTAGAGGAGCAGGATATCCTTCCGGCTCTAGCTGATTCGGTTCTTCAATTAGGTGCAAGATCCTAACCGTTTTAGGTATGTTTGTTTTTGTTGTTCGGTTTAGTTGCTTCACTTGGATCCTTCATGTGTTTTCGGGTTTCCGCTGTGCATTTGTTGCATTTAGATTGTCTATTTTGCATGATCGAAAACTTACAGTGGTAGCGGAGCCTCTTGTGAAGCTCTAAACCGAATTTATGTGCATATGTTGATATGTTCATGCAAATATATATGATGTGTTATATGTGATGTAGCATGATCATTATATGTTGAGTTCATTATATATATGTTGATGTTGGTTTGTGTCAAAAATGCTTGATTGGTATGTGATATCAATCAAGGAGTAATTGGCAGTAAGTCGAAGGGGTTCGACAAAACAAAAATCGATCGTCGGTTTTCGAAAGGAACGATGGTTGTTCTAATGCTGCAGGGCCAGGATATCGATGTTCATGAGATGGACATCGATGTCCACATGACGATTTGCCTTGGCCGAGCCTGTTCTACGAAAGGTTGGCCTTGGCAGATTCACATGAACATCGATGTTCAGGATTGAACATCGAAGTCCAAGAGCCTTGTGAGATTGATTTGAGATTCCAGAGACCAAATAACATCGATGTTCACTTTATAACATCGATGTTTAAAACTACTGCCAAGTTTTTGGACCTTCGGAACTTTCCAACATCGATGTCCAAGAGTTGAACATCGATGTTCTTGAGTTCCAGAGGCCAATGAACCTTTGGAACTTTCCAACATCGATGTCCAAGAGTTGAACATCGATGTTCTTGAGCTCTGCCAAATAGTTTGGACTTCCAGAGCCTCAAGGACATCGATGTTCATGATAGGACATCGATGTCCTTGTGTTCCAGAGGCCAAATGACATCGATGTTCATGAGAGGACATCGATGTCCTAGATTACCCGAGGCCAATGGACATCGATGTTCAGCAATGGACATCGATGTCCTTGTGCATTACCAAGGTGTTGGGTAGAATGAGATTCTCAAAGACATCGATGTTCACTTATGAGCATCGATGTTTGTATGTATTTTTGGTTTCCAAATTTACATAACATCAATATATGATTTGTTGATTATGTGCATGTGATGTATGATCATATGTTGATATAAATATTAAGTTCTTAGTTGCCTTCCATGATAAGCACTCATCATTACTTAGATCAACATTTGGTAGGTTTTGCTAAAGCAAGGTGCCAATGTTTATTCTAGCAAGGTGCGACTGGATAATTGTAATATCTGAACTGCATATTGTGGGTTTGGACTTAACTAGGTCATCTCAATAGGATTGAGGACTTAGAGCCAAGGAGTTGAGTTAAGTCTATGAAATAGATAAGAACAAGTGTTGTTCACTCAACTATCCAAGAGTTACATGAGATGTAATTGACAAGAGTTGTCTACCTAAATAGCTATGATGTAGGCGATCAGCCAAAGCTGACTTATATTGTAGTGAAATATCGATCTTGGCCTACTCATGATTATTTTGATTCATAGTAGGAGCATCATTTAATAGAATTCCTTGTTAAATGATTTTTGTGTACATGACTCTTATTTGTGTGAGTTTGTCATTGTTGAGTTGATCATTGTTGTAGAGTTACCATGGCACAAAACACTAGCACATTATCATTGCGATCGGTCCTTGAGAAGGAAAGCTGAATGGAAATGGTTTCCTAAAGTGGCATCGCATTTTCAGGATAGTCCTCGAACAAGAAAAGGTTGTATGTCCTTGATGGGCCTGTTCCGAATGAACCGGTGCCTAATGCTCCTAGGGCAGTAAGGTATGCTTATAAGAAGCATCTTGATGATGCATTGGATGCATCATGCCTTATGCTTATAACCATGAACTCTGAGCTTTAGAAGCAACATGAGAAATTGGGGGCGTTTGATGTGATCGAATACCTGAGAGGTTTGAGACCTCTAAGGCATTGTTCTAATGCACGATGGCTGAGTCATCACCCGTAAGACCTCATGTGCTCAAAATGATTGGATACATTGAGAGCCTTGAGGGTCTTGGTTTTCCTTTGCAGAAGGATTTGGCTGTTGATCTAGTCCTGCAATCATTGCTGGATAGTTCAGCCAATTTGTCATAAACTTCAATATGAATCATCTTGACAAATCCTTGTCTGAGTTGCTCAACATGTTAGGAATAGCTGAGCAACAGATGAAGGCAAACAAATCCAACATCATTATGATGGTTGGAAGAGCAAGGGAAAGGGTAAGGGCAAGGTGAAGAAATTTGCCAAAAAGTTTGGTGCATCTTCTTCACAAGTGCTGAAACCCAAAGGTGGTGTTGCAAAGGAAGGTCAATGCTTCCATTGCAAGAAGTCCGGTCATTGGAAATGTAACTGCCCTGTTTACCTTGAAGAGGTAAAGAAGCAGAAGGGAAGTAAAACTTCCGCTTCAGGTATTTTCGTTATAGAAGCTAATATCTCTATCTCAGCATCATGGGTATTAGATACAGGATGTGGTTCTCACGTTTGTGTAAATGTGAAGGAACTGAGAAAGAGTAGGAGATTGGCAAAGGGTAAGATAGACCTGCGTGTGGGAAATGGAGCAAGAGTTACTGCATTAGCTGTAGGAACTTACTATCTTACCTTACCGAGTGGTTTGGTTTTAGAACTAGACGATTGTTATTATGTACCGACCATAAGCAGGAATTTGATTTCTGTGTCTTGTCTTGACAAGAAAGGCTTTTCATTTGTAATAAAGAACAATTGTTGTTCTATTTATTTCAATGATGTTTGTTATGGTGGTGCGTATTTAAGCAATGGTTTGTATGTTCTTAACCTAGAAACCGCATTCTATAACGTTAATACAAAGAAGGTTAGAATGAACGATTCTAATGAAACCTATCTTAGGCATTCTCGATTGGGCCATATAAACGAGACTCCTATTTCTAAACTCCATAAAGATGGACTTTTAGACTCATTTGATTTTGAATCATTTGAGACATGTGAGTCATGTTTGTTAGGCAAGATGACGAAGACTCCTTTTGCTGGTAAAGGTAAAAGGGCTTCGGACTTGTTAGGTCTTATACATAGTGATGTATGCGGATCTATGTCGACACATGCTAGAGGTGGTTTTCAATACTTCATTACATTTACTGATGATTTTAGTAGATATGGCTATGTGTATCTAATGAAACACAAGTCAGAATCCTTTGAAAAGTTCAAACAATTCAAGAATGAAGTACAGAATCAACTCGGGAAAAGTATTAAAATGCTTCGATCAGATCGAGGTGGTGAATACTTAGGCCGAGATTTGCTTGATCTTCTAAAGGAGTGTGGTATAGTATCACAACTCACTCCACCAGGTACGCCTTAATGGAATGGTGTGTCCGAAAGGAGGAATAGAACCTTGTTAGACATGGTTCGTTCGATGATGAGTCAAGCTGACCTTCCTTCTTCATTTTGGGGATATGCATTATTGAGTGCTGCATTTACACTTAACCGTGTTCCATCTAAATCGGTCGAAAAGACACCATATGAGATATGGACTGGGAAGCGTCCCAATTTATCTTTTATGAGAATTTGGGGTTGTGAGGCTTACGTGAGACGTGAAGCATCAGATAAACTCGGCCCTAAATCCGACAAGTGCCTCTTTGTAGGATACCCTAAGGAAACTAAAGGGTATTATTTCTATAATCCTTTAGAGCACAAAGAGTTTGTTGCTCGGACTGTTATTTTTCTAGAAAGAGAATTTATTTCTAGAAGAATCAGTGGGAGGAAAATAGAACTCGAAGAAGTTCGAGATATAGAGGCTGAGATGGAACGAGGACAGGAACCACAAGATGTTGTGGATGAGAATCCTGTACCTATAACACATGGACCGCGTAGGTCGGGTAGGATTCGGTATGAGCCTGAGAGATATGGATTTCTTATGACTTATACTGGAGATGTGATGCTCATAAATGAGGATGAGCCCACTTTCTATCAGCAGGCCATTACGAGTTCGGACTCCAAGAAGTGGCTAGAAGCCATGAATTCGGAAATAGAATCCATGTATGAAAACAAGGTATGGACCTTTGTTGATCCACCCGATGGGGTAAAACCCATAGGGTGCAAATGAGTCTTTAAGAAAAAGACCGACATGGATGGTAATGTGATTACCTATAAAGGGCGATTGGTTGCGAAAGGTTTCAAACAAGTTTATGGTATAGACTATGATGAAACTTTCTCACCAGTTGCCATGGTTAAATCCATCCGGATTCTGTTGGCCATAGCCGCATGATTATGAGATATGGCAAATGGATGTCAAAACCGCTTTCCTTAATGGAAATCTTTTAGAGGATGTGTACATGACATAACCTGAAGGTTTTGTCGATCCAGAGAATGCTAATATGGTATGCAAGTTGCAAAGATCCATTTATGGGTTGAAGCAAGCTTCTAGGAGTTGGAATCTTCGTTTTAATGAAGTGATCAAAGAGTTTGGTTTCACTAAGAACGAAGATGAACCATGTGTTTACAAGAAGGTAAGTGGGAGCATTATTGTTTTCTTGTTGTTGTATGTTGACGACATCCTACTTATTGGGAATGACATTCCGACACTACAATCTGTAAAGGCTTGGTTAGGGAAGAATTTCACAATGAAGGACTTAGGAGAAGCAGCCTATGTGTTAGGCATAAAGATCTATAGTGATAGATCCAAAAGGCTTCTCGGGCTAAGTCAGAGTACATATATTGACAAATTGCTAAAGAGGTTTAGCATGCATGATTCCAAGAAAGGATTCTTGCCCTTGTCACTTGGCGTAGCTCTCTCAAAGAATCAATGTCCTAGTGCGACTAAGGAGAGAGAGCGGATGAGTAAGATTCCTTATGCTTCTGCAATAGGATCTATCATGTATGTCATGCTATGTACTCGACCGGATGTCGCTTATGCTTTGAGTGTCACAAGCAGATACCAAGCTGATCCCGGTGAGAGTCACTGGACAACAGTTAAGAACATCCTTAAGTACTTGAGAAGGACTAAGGATGCATTCCTGGTTTACGGAAGCGTGGATGAGCTTGTTGTAAAGGGTTACACAGATGCTAGCTTCCAAACTGACAGGGATGACTTTAGATCGCAATCAGGTTATGTGTTTTGTCTTGGAGATGGTGCTATGAGCTGGAAGAGTTCTAAGCAAGATACAGTTGCCAACTCTACAACTGAGGCTGTACAAAGTTCCTTCTGAGAACTTCGTAGCAGATCCTTTGGCTGAGCCTTTCACACAGCGGAAGCATGATGGTCATGCAACATCCATTGGTATTAGATACATGGATGATTGGCTTTAGTGCAAGTGGGAGATTGTTAGTAATATGCCCAAAATCCAATCAATGGATGATTTTATGAGTCATGTATATACATTAAGGTTATTCCAATAAATATGATTATGAGATAATCGTTTGCACATATTTATAACCCTAGAATACTTTGTATTCTTAAAATGTCCCTAGTCGATTATTATTATGGATGGGTTGTAATAATAAATTAAAAATAGCGTATGTTGAGAATTATATGAGATATGGATTCTACAAACGGGTACAAGTTAGAGAACTTGTGGACTGGACTGACCCACTTAAGAACCCTACATGGAACGTTATATGATAGTCATTAGTGGTTCTTTCATATGTATTGTCCTTAGACCTGAGATCATCAAGGTTCCCAATATATGAGTTGTCTACTTTGATATTATTCCTAGTCATCCGTAACTGGGTGGACTTAAGGGTAATCATTGGGTATATGATAAATGTGTAGTGGGTTTTGATTGATCAAGATGGGATTCGTCCGACCCATATAACAGGTATATTATCAGATGGGCCTCTTGATAGAGTTAAACTGTAAATGCATGGCCATGCTCGGATTATATGATATGGTGATATCATTAGGATCCGTTTTACACAGTTAACTCGGGGATCAAGAAACTAAGAATAAACATATACGAGATTGACGTTTTCCATGTCTCGGTTTAATCTTGAAAATGGGACGAAGGGACGATGACATATTTCCGAGGCATATTGAATCAGTACTGTTCTTGTCGTTCGGGTAGCAATGCTGTGTTGCTAGACGCCGCTCTTTACTTATAATTGTAAATGAGTTTACAATTATTGCTGGACGTTATAAGTGCCTACAGGGTCACACACTTAGAATCGTTGATTCGAGCAGGTGGTTGAACCGTGGTTGGACCATGGTCCGATCAGGTATGGTTGGACCGTGGATGGACCAGGGTCGTTTTGGGCTGGTTTGATTCAATAATTGTCAGAATTATTGAGCCAAACCTGATTGCTTGTGACGTGTAATCCCATTAGTGCTTGGTGGTAGACAAGATAATGGGTATCTTAATCATGATGGGGCATTATGTTGGCCTTTACCACAAGCACTAATTGAGTTGGATAATTAAATTATGCTTTGGGGTTTTTGGCTGATTGCATTCTGGTTTTTGAGAGCCTTGAGAGTGTTTTTCAGACTAGTAAGAACACACACAAACACTCACCCATTCTTTGAGAAAGAAAAGTAACACCACATTTAGCTCCCGAAAATCCGTAGCTAGCACTATGGTTCGGGAGTGCTCGGGGGTTGGAGATCGTGAGACGATTCCGGCTGGTGATTGACGGTTCGTGTGGATACCGTAGAGGAGCAGGATATCCTTCCAGCTCTAGCTGATTCGGTTCTTCAGTTAGGTGAAAGATCCTAACCTGTTTCAGGTATGTTTGTTTTTGTTGTTCGGTTTAGTTGCTTCACTTGGATCCTTCATGTGTTTCCGGTTTCCGCTGTGCATTTGTTGCATTTAGATTGTCTATTTTGCATGACTGGAAACTTACACTTACAAGATGTGAGGAGACTAATTTGGTACTTAATTGGGTAAAATGCCAATTGATGGTATAAGAAGGAATTGTTCTTGGACACTTAGTTTCCGAACGTGGGATTGAAGTAGACAAAGCCAAGATAGACGTGATAGAGACCTTACCTCCACCAAATTCAGTCAGCGCGATTCGTAGTTGTATTTTACAGAATATTCATTAAGGATTTCTCAAAGGTAGCCAAACCTCTTACTAATCTCTTAAATAAAGATGTGCCTTTTGTCTTTGATGAACACTGTATGGAAGCATTTGACAAGCTCAAGAAGGAGATGATTTCGGCACCCATTATTCAACCCCCTGATTATTCACTCCCGTTCGAGATTATATGTGATGCAAGCGACTATACTGTAGGCGCAGTCTTAGGACAATGCCGAGATGGGAAGATGCACGCCATTTATTATGCAAGCAAGACTCTAGATGATGCTCAAGTTAATTATGCAACTACGGAGAAGGAGTTATTACCTGTTGTATTCGTAATTGACAAGTTCAGGAGTTACCTCTTGGGTTCCAAGGTGATCGTTCACACGGACCATGCTGCATTGAAGTATTTGCTCCAGAAGAAAGATGCGAAACCACGACTTCTTCAATGGATTCTTATGTTGCAAGAATTCGACCTAGAGATCAAGGACAAGAAAGGAACGGAGAATTTAGTTGCTGATCATTTATCACGATTGCAATTGGAGAAAGACGAGAAGCAAGAAGAGGAGAAGCCAATCAATGACGCACTGCCAGACGATTACCTCGCCATGGTTAATGCGATTTCTGCAAAGAAACCTCCTTGGTTTGCCGAGTTCGTTGATTATCTATATCGCATGGGATACATTCCAAAGGATGTGAGCAATTATGATCATGTCCAGTATCAAGCCGATTTTCATGGGAGGCGATTTATCGAAAAGCTTCATGATCCACCATAACCGCCCATCCATCCAGTCCAGCTAAGACGACAGTAAAGAAGGCTGTGTGGGAGGCAACCCACAATTTAAGGTAGTTTAGTGTTTTGAGTCTTTTACTTTTATTAGTTTTTGTTTTTGTTTTTGAGTCTATGCAGATTGCAAGAAGAAGAAATTTTTCGAGGAGAGATCGACCACATTGGAAGGGTCAAGACGAATTCTTCATCAAATTAAACAGAGAAGCATTTCTTAAACTCAAACTTCTACTTTTTTGCGTAATTTGTGTGATGATTTGCTTGAGTGCTTTGTTGGATTTTATTTGTTTTGGTGCATTCATACATTTAGTACTTACCCTTAGGTTCCGATGGCAACCTCGTAACAAACTAGGCTAAATTAGAGGAGACAATTTTTAGGATTAGTTTTTAGGATTTTCTTAATTTTTCTAGTGCCCTAGGATTTTTCACTTTTCATAATTCATTAAAAAATAAAAATAAAAAAAATAGAAAATCAGAAAAACACAAAAAAAAAATCGAAAAAGGAAAAAATTGGGTTTAGAACATACCGATTAGTGCACCGTGGCGCACAAGGAGGACAATTAGCGCGCTCATGGGCTAGGAAAGGCACACCAACCCGCGCATCAGCGCGCACCAAGGCGCGCCAACGCGTAGGTCAGTGCGCACCAACCCACTCGAGGACACACCTACAGGCGCACCCGAGCACACCCGGACGCACCAATCAGCACACCAGCAGCCGTACCCGCTAGCGTACGCAAGCAACGCACCCGAGGAGGCCCAGGCGCACAAATTGGCAGGTTAGGCGCGCCAACAGCATGCCAAATCGCGCCCAGCAGCACCAATCGCGCGCACCGACCCGATAACAAGGAGGACACGCAGCCGACTTTGATTTTTGGACCAGCACCCCTTTGCATTTTTTTTAGTTAGTCCTAAACCCACCAAAAATATATAGGTTAGTATTCCTTTAGTTTTTAAGATTAGGATTTAGTTTTTAATTTATTTTAGGGATTTTCTAATCCTTGGAGAAATAGGATTCCTAGTACACACCCACTTTGAATACTAGTTTGAGGAGGATTCCTAGTACCCATAGGACTAGAAGTCGGCACCTACACCCCTTTTTCCACGGCCTTTAGAGCCTATAAATACAACATCCATATCCCCATATTTTTCCACACCAAAAACATTCAAGCTCTAGACATTCATACACCCTAGTGCCGATTTCACTTCCCTAGCATCCTTTAGGTTTTTCTTTGATTTCTTTTCGTCTCCTACCCTCTTTAGCCCTAGTTCAAGATGACTTTTCCCACAAACAACCCTTGCCGACCCAACTTCACCATCACCGACTATACCCGTGCTTTATGCCTATGCCTAAGTTTACCGAGTACAATCCGGGGTGGATATCTGAAGAGAATCGCGCTAGGTTTGACATGCTGATTAGGAGACCTCTAATTCCTACGAGGTACATTGATTTGTAGGTGGTTGAATCTTACAATCTTGAAGAGCCGATTGGCAAGTACCTTGCCAACATAGGACTAGTCGATTTTTGAAAGATTAAGGATGTAACGCCCCGAATTTTAAGTATTTAATTTCTATGGGATTTTTGAAATTTTTGAAATTTTATTCCAATTTTACACTCGAGGTATTTCTGGGATTTTTGGTCAAGAAAAATTATATATTTTCATGGTAATAAGAAAATTATTCTGGTATTATTCAATTTTATCCAAAATGTAAGTAAATCATTCTTTTAGGTTGTATAAAGTTGAGTTTTAGTAGGAAACACAATGTTGGGTGAAGTTTTGCTTAAAACCACGTAGTTTTGGTTGTACCAAAACATAAAACACACAATATGTCGAGTTTTGACCTGGGTGTTGACTAGTGGATGGAGTGACGCCGTTTTGATTAAAAACGACGTCGTTTTTGTTTTAGTGTAAGCCCTAACCTAGAACCCGAGTATATAAGCATCTTTTTCCCTCTCTCTCCTCTCTTTTTCTTTTCTCTTCTCTCCCGTTTTGGCTGATTTTTTTTTTTTTTCTTCTCTCTTCCACTTTCCTTTCCCTTTCCCTGAACAAACCACCAAACGACTGCCACCATCAGGGAGAAGACGAGAGGCTCAGCATAGGAAGAGGCAAGGGTCAACTCAGTCTCGCATGTGCATAAATCGTGCTGCAGAGGTGGAGGTCGCGATACTGCTCCGGTAAGACGCCGGGTAGTGTGACCCTCCCTTTTTCCTCTTACCTTCCTTGTCCTTTTTTTGCCCATGCCACTTTTATGATTAATGTATAATCGGATTCTTTTTGGATTGAATGGCACGGGATTGGTGTTGAGTTGATGTTGGTGGGTGCGAATGGGTTGGCCTTGGATTTGGTCTCGAGATTCAAGATATTGGTCGCTCATAGGATTCATTACTGGGTAAGCTCTTAAAATTTTGAACTGGGTTGATTGTGGTGTCAACAAATTTAGTACTATATAATAACAACGGTTCGTCTTATATATATATTGACATGTAAATACACTAGTATAAACTTTTCACAAGACGTGTTTATCTTGCTGTTTGTGAGTCGGTCACTAATTAATAAAACATGCCTATTTGTCTTGACCATGTTAATTGGACAGAACACATGTGTTTGCCACTTACGGTCATTTTGACAAAATAATTCTTTGGGAAGCAACATTGACGTTGTGTAAATTGTGTCAAGTGCACAGTGGTGCGTTTTAGATGGGTTCATTATGAATTTAACAATTGGTTTTCCTCGTCATTATATTTTACTTGTGAGTTGGCACTTGTAGATACGTGTTTTAGAACCCTTGCTCCATTTGAGCATCTCCGTGACACACAAATTGTTTTCAATATTTTTTTTTGATGCATGGCTTATGATAAAAGAAGTTTATTCTTGTCCAGCAACTAATGGGCTTGTTACGATGTGTGCGTCATAGAACCATGAATTTCTAATCATGGGGTTCTTTAAACATTGTTCCTGAATGTTTCCTAACAAAACTTATTATCACACATGCTATTTGATTAACATTAAATCTGAATCTAGACATGCGGGGCTTTATGAACGTTGTATTTAAATTCTGGATTTCTTTTAATAATTCATGAGAAGAATTCAAGGCTTGACCCAACATGTACTTGTTTGAATTCAGTTTTCCACATGGGTTTTGAAATGAATTCTTGATTCCTTTCCTTTAAACTACTACTGGTTGTTCACATGGTTATGCTATGATCTTGAAACTTCTTCCTTATTATTTGATCCTAAGTCTGATTTTAGTAAATGATTTATCCAAAGGCCGGTATTAATTTTGTATTGAATTTTTTAAAATCCAACCTTGAATTGGTGGTGAGGGTACAGTGTTTGGAAAGGCTAACTCAAGACTTGATGTTATGGAATGACTCTTAACTTTTCAAAAGGGTACTTTAACCAGATAAGTAAGTTTGGACCTTAATCCTTTAATACCCCCGCAGAAGGACAAGGGTTGTTGCCTGATAATTAAATGCTTAGTATACGTAGCATGCATCAAAATCATGGCACACTTGTAAGTGCATTTACTTGATATATGTGTCTATGCTTAGGCACTGAATATGCTTGAGGAGTAGCCGGATGGAGCACTAGCTTCTAAATAATTCCAGGTGAGGACTTATAAATCTTTGCATGCATTACTGCCTACAAAGTTCGGTTAATTGTCTTGGTATATAAAGTGGTATTATTTGTTTGGTCTTGAATGCTGTATGCATGCTTGCCTGCTTTGTGGATGTTCTTGCTTACACCTTGTATCTTATTGATGATACCTTTGATGCAGTGTGCATGATTTTGTGAACTGTGTACCAGTGTGATATAATTTGCCTGTCGAGCATGACTTGTTTTGTGTGTTAAATAACGTGATATATGGTTTTGTGGTTTGTGTGGTGGACTGTTGGCTGGAGGCCCGGACTTGAGAATAAGATGTTAAATTCACACAAACCTGGACATTCATATGTAATGGTACACGAGACTCTTTAAGCATAAATAACAAATTATAATAATTCTACTGTGGGGCTGTTGACCGGTTGGTTCGAGCGGGAAGTGATACCCCTCGGGATTGCATGCGGGATAGCATGGTATATGCGGTTTAGTATATGGGTCTGTGATGACCGGTTCTACCTCCCTCTTTCTATGTCCCCCTTTCTACCTCCCTCTTTCTCTCTGTCTATCTCTCTCTCTCTCACTGATTGTATTGGGCCTTGCCCTGGTTATATTGGGCTTATGCCCTGGTTGTCTCATGAGACGGGACCGAGCCCGACGCACACAGTAGAGAGCCCTAATAAAATATTAAATCCTAATAAAACATTCAACTCTAATAACAATAAAATACAATGATAATTAAGTGATTTAAGATCAGTGTTGGTTTGGAGTGTGATGATGACTTGCATTGTTCATTGTGACTTGTTTGTGCATTGTGGTTGCTGTCGCCTGATGCCGGTGTACTTGTAGTTGATTTGTATTTGTATACACTGGTTTATTTTTTTGTGGTGAGACAGTGGTTGGTCTCACCCCCTCATAGTCTTTTTCAGGTTAACTGCTCGTTGAGCAGTGGTGCATATCAGCAGGTGGCGGTGCTTTCCTCCTCGGGTCAGATCCATAGAGTACATTGTATACTTGTTATCTTACGTGTTTGTCTTCCGCTGCATACTCTAATTTCATATAATGTATTATCTATATATTGCATAATTAAACGATGATTATCTTGATTTTATCGTATCCCGGGGCAGAAGGGTATTTTGGTCACTTCACATGATATGATTAATTTAATGGATAACTTGGGATACAGTGTTTTAGTTGATAATTTTTCGTGTCCCGGGAATGATAAGGGCAATTTAGTCATTTTATATTTAAATTCTATTTTATATTAATAACTTGGGACACGGGCGTTTCAGTTGGTAGCGGAGCGGGCTGTAGATCCTTTGGGATGTGTTGTTTTGTGCTTTTATGTGCATGAGTCTGCTCCTTTTTGAGTCACCTGTTGCATTGTCAATTGCATTCACATAGTGAGTCGTACTATGGATCCGGTGGAGGACACGCACCTGCTGAGGGTCGGGATGACCCAGGGTTGTTGTTGAAATGACATGCTTACCTTTACAGCTTAGGTTGTAGCAAGGTTTATATTTTATGGAATATCCACAGTTTTGTCTGAGTCGGTGTAGACTCTTGAACTTTTACTTATGTTTCGAGTCTGTGTGGAACTGGCCAATACAAGTAACAACCATCGGTTTGTTTTTGGGTGTTACATCTGTCAAGAGATGATTTGATATGATGCTTGTGGATACGATTCTTGTGATCTTGGTGATCGTATTACTTGTGGTCTGATTACTTAAGCTCGAGGATTTGGATTTATTTGTGAACTATATTATTATGTGGATTAAATTTTGTTCGGAGTTCGAACTGATAACTTTTTGAATTAATTGGAGGTAGACCTAATGGTATATTTGGGAAATTATTTTTAATGGTACTTGAGGTACTTGTTTTGTTGAGATTTGAGATATTTATGGTGTTTGTGATAAAATGATTTTGGTCATGAATCTTTGTTGAGGTTATAGTTCATATGCTAGGTGAGGATGCCAGAAGTCTGTTTACATTGAGGTTTGATTTTGAGGTGATCTCAGGAATTGTGATTCAATTGCTAGTAGCTAATCGTCTGATGAGAGATGCACTGATGTTTTAAGTTCTTTGTCATAGAAACTTTTGTTCATGTTAAGTGTGGTTTGATAGATTTGTAAGTATGAGTTAGGAAAGGATGTTTGAATCTTGAGGAATTGATAGAATTATAACTGTGACACTTCAGTAATGATCAGGTTCTAGTGCCTAAGGTATGATTCGAGATATATACGATTTCGGTTGAATTGGTGTGTGATAAAGGAAATACGTTGAGGCTTGAAACATGAGAAAGATTATGGATTTTTAGTTTTAAGGTATTCACATGGGAGTGATGATCTTGTTACTTAAGTAACAATTTTGGGTTTTATTAATAGAGGATATGCTTAATGGATTAAAAAAAAAATGGTTATATTTGGTGGGTAATGATAATGAAATTGTCTATGGATTATGGTATTGTCTATGGTGATGAAAATTGAGTATAAACTCTTTGGGTTAGTGCTTGATCTTATGCTCCCTCGATCATGTTGATTGAGTCGATGATCGACTTGGTACACCAGAGTTCTTGTTTGGAAATGTGATTGATGGTCATGATGGTTCTACTTGGTAGTTCGGCCAACGGTACCTTGACACCTGATAATTCTTGTTGGTGTCAGTTAAGCACTTGGTTGCTTATTTTATGACGTAAATTTCGAGGACGAAATTTTGTTATGTGGGTAGAACTGTAACGCCCCGAATTTTCAGTATTTAATTTCTAAGGGATTTTCGAAATTTTTGAAATTTTATTCCAATTTTGCCCTCGAGGTATTTCTGGTATTTTTGGTCAAGAAAAATTATATATTTTCATGGTAATAAGAAAATTATTCTGGTATTACTCAATTTTATCCAAAATGTAAGTAAATTATTCTTTTAGGTTGTATAAAGTTGAGTTTTAGTAGGAAACACAATGTTGGGTGAAGTTTTGCTTAAAACCACATAGTTTTGGTTGTACCAAAACATAAAACACACAATATGTCGAGTTTTGACCTGGGGGTTGACTAGGGGAGGGGTTGTGGATGGAGTGACGCCGTTTTGATTCAAAACGACGTCGTTTTGGTTTTAGTATAAACCCTAACCTAGAACTGAGTATATAAGCATCTTTTTCCCTCTCTCTCCTCTCTTTTTCTTTTCTCTTCTCTCCCGTTTTGGCTGTTTTTTTTTTTTCTTCTCTCTTCCACTTTCCTTTCCCTTTCCCTGAACAAACCACCTAACGGCTGCCACCATCAGGGAGAAGATGAGAGGCTCAGCATAGGAAGAAGCAAGGGTCAACTCAGTCTCGCATGTGCATAAATCGTGCTGCAGAGGTGGAGGTCGCGATACTGCTCCGGTAAGACGCCGGGTAGTGTGACCCTTCCTTTTTCCTCTTACCTTCCTTGTCCTTTTTTTGCCCATGCCACTTTTATGATTATTGTATAATCGGATTCTTTTTGGATTGAATGGCACGAGATTGGTGTTGAGTTGATGTTGGTGGGTGCAAATGGGTTGGCCTTGGAATTGGTCTCGGGATTCAAGATATTGGTGGCTCATAGGATTCATTGCTCGGTAAGCTCTTAATATTTTGAACTGGGTTGATTGTGGTGTCAACAAATTTAGTACTATATAATAACAACGGTTCGTCTTATATATATATTGACATGTAAATACGTCAGTATAAACTTTTCACAAGACGTGTTTATCTTGCTGTTTGTGAGTCGGTCACTAATTAATAAAACATGCCTATTTGTCTTGACCATGTTAATTGGACAGAACACATGTGTTTTCCACTTACGGTCATTTTGACAAAATAATTCTTTGGGAAGCAACATTGACGTTGTGTAAATTGTGTCAAGTGCACAGTGGTGCGTTTTAGATGGGTTCATTATGAATTTAACAATTGGTTTTCCTCGTCATTATATTTTACTTGTGAGTTGGCACTTGTAGATACATGTTTTAGAACCCTTGCTCCATTTGAGCATCTCCGTGGCACACAAATTGTTTTCAATATTTTTTTTGATGCATGGCTTATGATAAAAGAAGTTTATTCTTGTCCAGCAACTAATGGGCTTGTTATGATGTGTGCGTCATAGAACCATGAATTTCTAATCATGGGGTTCTTTAAACATTATTCCTGAATGTTTCCTAACAAAAGTTATTATCACACATGCTATTTGATTAACATTAAATCTGAATCTAGACATGCGGGGCTTTATGAACGTTGTATTTAAATTCTGGATTTCTTTTAATAATTCATGAGAAGAATTCAAGGCTTGACCCAATATGTACTTGTTTGAATTCAGTTTTCCACATGGGTTTTGAAATGAATTCTTGATTCCTTTCCTTTAAACTACTACTGGTTGTTCACATGGTTATGCTATGATCTTGAAACTTCTTCCTTATTATTTGATCCTAAGTCTGATTTTAGTAAATGATTTATCCAAAGGCCGGTATTAATTTTGTATTGAATTTTTTAAAATCCAACCTTGAATTGGTGGTGAGGGTACAATGTTCGGAAAGGCTAACTCAAGACTTGATGTTATGGAATGACTCTTAACTTTTCAAAAGGGTACTTTAACCAGGTAAGTAAGTTTGGACCTTAATCCTTTACTACCCCCGCAGAAGGACAAGGGTTGTTGCCTGATAATTAAATGCTTAGTATACGTAGCATGCATCAAAATCATGGCACACTTGTAAGTGCATTTACTTGATATGTGTGTCTATGCTTAGGCACTGAATATGCTTGAGGAGTAGCCGGATGGAGCACTAGCTTCTAAATAATTCCAGGTGAGGACTTATAAACCTTTGTATGCATTACTGCCTACAAAATTCGGTTAATTGTCTTGGTATATAAAGTGGTATTATTTGTTTGGTCTTGAATGCTGTATGCATGCTTGCCTGCTTTGTGGATGTTCTTTCTTACACCTTGTATCTTATTGATGATACCTCTGATGCAGTGTGCATGATTATGTGAACTGTGTACCAGTGTGATATAATTTGCCTGTCGAGCATGACTTGTTTTGTGTGTTAAATAACGTGATATATGGTTTTGTGGTTTGTGTGGTGGACTGTGGGCTGGAGGCCTGGACTTGAGAATAAGATGTTAAATTCACACAAATCTGGACATTCATATGTAATGGTACACGAGACTCTTTAAGCATAAATAAAAAATTATAATAATTCTACTGTGGGGCTGTTGACCGGTTGGTTCGAGCGGGAAGTGTTACCCTTCGGGAGTGCACGCGGGATAGCATGGTATATGCGGTTTAGCATATGGGTCTGTGATGACCGGTTCTACCTCCTTCTTTCTATCTCCCCCTTTCTACCTCCCTCTTTCTCTCTGTCTATCTCTCTCTCTCACTGATTGTATTGGGCCTTGCCCTGGTTATATCGGGCTTATGCCCTGGTTGTCTCATGAGACGGGACCGAGCTCGACGCACACTGAAGAGGGCCCTAATAAAATATTAAATCCTAATAAAACATTCAACTCTAATAACAATAAAATACAATGATAATTAAGTGATTTAAGATCAGTGTTGGTTTGGAGTGTGATGATGACTTGTATTGTTCATTGTGACTTGTTTGTGCATTGTGGTTGCTGTCGCCTGATGCCGGTGTACTTGTAGTTGATTTGTATTTGTATACACTGGTTTATTTGTTTGCGGTGAGACAGTGGTTGGTCTCACCCCCTCACAGTCTTTTTCAGGTTAACTGCTCATTGAGCAGTGGTGCATATCAGCAGGTGGCGGTGCTTTCCTCCTCGGGTCGGATCCATAGAGTACATTGTATACTTGTTATCTTACGTGTTTGTCTTCCGCTGCATACTCTAATTTCATATAATGTATTATCTATACATTGCATAATTAAACGATGATTATCTTGATTTTATCGTATCCCGGGGCAGAAGGGTATTTTGGTCACTTCACATGATATGATTAATTTAATGGATAATTTGGGATACGGTGTTTTAGTTGATAATTTTTCGTGTCCCGGGAATGATAAGGGCAATTTAGTTATTTTATATTTAAATAATATTTTATATTAATAAATTGGGACACGGGCGTTTCAAAGGAGCCGTCATGTGAGGAGCTTACTTATGAGTTTCTTGCTACTTTTGGTATGACGTGGATCTCAAGAACATTCTTGATCCCGGCTATGTCAAGTTTCGGCTTGCGTGGAAAGAGTATGAAATGAGCTTAATTGATTTCAACAAGATTTTTGGTTTTGATGCCGAGGGATGGCGAATTCCTAGCTGTGGCTTTAACGCAATTGTCATGTGGAATACACTTTCCAGTACTTCATATGTGCACTTCAAAGGCTTGGCTAATGACTTGTGCATTAAGGACAATGCACTGAGGTATTTACACAGAGTCTTCGCACACTCTTTCTTTGGAAGAACCAAAGATGCACACAAGGTGCAATGTGATGAGCTTTTTGTACTCTTTTGCATGGTACACGAGTGCAAACTCAATGGAGGACTTTGGTTGCTGCAAAATTTTGCTCATATTTGCAAAGGAGAAGGCGAGATAGCATGTGGAGGGCTGATCACTCATATCACAAAATTCTTAGGAATTAACCTCGATCCCTACACTTTAACCCCTTCAAACCCCGCACTTGAGACTGTGCATAAGCATGTTGCCGCAACAATGGCCCTAGAACTCCATGAACCCATTGATCCATATCCTTTTAGTGATGAAGAAGAGGTTGATGAGGAATGCTTTTGTGTTAGCACACAACCGATCCACCGTAAGCCACCATCGTCTACATCATCCGCGGAGTCCGATTCCTCCAACATCTTAGACTTTCTCATGGGATGGGAAGCTCAAGTTGATGGCATCACCAATCTGAACAAGACCACCGGTGAATTACTTTCTCAAACGGATAAGTTGGTTGACATTGTTGATAAGTTAGGGAGAGTCATGTGCAGTAAATTGGATGAACAAGAGAAGACCATTGCGCAACTTAGGAGGAAGCTAAAGAACATAGAGAGCAAACTTTTTTTTGATGCTAACGACTGTTTTATTAATAAATAAAATTATGTACAAGGGGTTAGTAAGTATAATCTATCAGCAATGAAAGAATACAAGCAAGAGGACACCATCGTACATGGGATTAAGAAATAGAAGCTAAAAGATTGAATTGTCTTCTAAGACCCCTCCAGTTTTTTAAGCATTCAGCATTGGCAATGACGTGTGATGCGGCAAAAGGAAAATCTGGATGTAATGCCTTGAACCAAGAGGTTGCATGAACTAGAATGGTATCTGTGATCCGGTGAATTGGTGCAGAGGTATTGGTGAAAATTCTCTTATTCCTTTCCAGCCACACCGCCCAAAGTGTAGCAAACTCAATAATAGTCTAAGACATAGAGAACAAACTTGCCGAGTAGTTTCATGCATCATCACTCTATGTGTTGTGTTTTTATTGCTTTTTGTCTTTAATTTTATAGGATGCAGTAAATGCTAGTCATCCTCGTGGAAATTTAAATTTCTTGTCAAATGTGTTTAATTTTGGTGTCATGAACACCTAGTGGCAATGCAATTTCGATTTTCTCTATCTCTCTTATGGTTGATTATTACTTCCTCTCTTACTTGGATTCTCTTTTGTTATGTGCTATACATGTTTCAATCTAAGTTTGAGGAGAGTGCCTCTCCTCTGTGCCTATCTTTTTATCCTTTGTTTCTTTTCTTTCTTGGCCAATGAGGACATTGTCCGATTTAAGTTTGAGGAGGGGAAACAAATTTCTTTACTATTTGTTTGTTTTTGTTTGTTTAGTGTCAATAAAGAGCATGTTTTTTACTTTAATATATTGAGTATGCATATTTTTTATTCTAGATTACTTAGTAAAGCCATTACTTTTTCAAAAATTGTTTTCAAAATCGTTTTCAACTTTTGTTTTCAAAATTGTTTTTCAATTTTCTTTTTCAATTTCGTTTTTCAAACAAAAATATTTTCAAAAAATCGACAAAAAATAAAAAAAATTTGGAAAAAAACAAAAAGATTTTTCTTTGTTTTTTTCAAACTATTTTCAAACCCACCATTCTATGATCAAGATGATTTTTGTTGATGGATAACCAAGAGAGTCACTTTGAGTTTTTGAAATTTTTTTCTTTTAGATGCATGAAGTTTGATTTTTGATTGATCTTGTGTGCATGTATTAGTTGTGAATGAATTCATGCAAGTTTTAGCATTCTTTGCCTAGCATTTTTCGACACCCTATGCATTATTTTTCAAATTTTTGATGTCAACATATATGTCCTAGAACAAGTTTTCAGAACTTTTCAAAGCGAATTTTTCTTATAGATGCTCAATGAAAGAGATGATTTAGGCATTCTTTGTTTGAACCAATAAGCCAATAAAAAGCCTCCCCTTTATCATTATCCCTTATTTAACCCCTTTAAGCCTAAATCATGGTAGCTAATGTTTCTTTCCTTATCCACCTTTAACCCTTTGAAGCCTTATAGCTACCATTCTTTTCTTTCATTATTTAAGTTCAGAATGAAGATCTTCCTTGAAGGCAAAGATCTGGAGATGTGGAACATTGTCCAGCACCCTTATGCCAGAACACTAAGGGACATGCAGTTCTGGTCAGATGATGAGCTCAAAAGAGCTAGGCTTGATGCTCAAGCCAACAATTTCCTTCTTTGTGGTATAAGTGAGAGTGAGTTCCAAAGAGTTAGATCTTGTGAGTCTGCCCATGAGATCTGGAGACTTCTATATGTCACTCACGAAGGCACAAACCAAGTGAAGGAGTCAAGACTCAATCGTCTCATGAGAGACTATGAACTGTTTCAGATGGTTTCTGGTGAAACCATACAGGAGATGGATACTCGCTTCACAATTATGTGCAACAGCCTCGCAATCCTTGGGAAGGTCATCATACACAGAGAAAAGGTTGCAAAGGTACTTAGGTCTCTACCTAAGGAGTGGGAGCCAAAGGTCACTGCTATAGAAGAAGCTCAGAAGCTCAGAACCTGAATACCCTCACCTATGATGAGCTAATTGGAAAGCTTATTGTGCATGGTTCCAAGCTTGAAACCAAGGAACCAAAGAAGGACCTGGCTCTAAAATCTCAAGAATCAGATGTTCAAGTCAGTGATTCTGATGTTGCACTTCTTACTAAAAGATTTGTACGATATTTCAAGAAGCCATTAAAGGGAAAAAGTCCTAGAGGTGTGAAGATGGATGAGCCTAGGAAGGATCCTCTGATCTGCTTCGGTTGTAACCGCCCGGGTCACATCAAATCTGAGTTCCCTCAACAAAGGAAGAACAAATATGATTCTTCAAGAACCAAAGGAAAGAAGGTCATGGTTGCTTGGGACGACTCAGATTCTTCAAGTGATTCAGAGACGGATGAGGCAACAAACTTGTGTTTCATGGCTTAAGAAGACTCCGAGGTAGATGATTTACCTGATTTTACTTTTGATGAATTACAAAATGCTTTATGTGAACTGCTTGATAAGTATAAGGAAGCTCATAAAAAGAACAAAGCATATAAGAAGCGCATTGATTTACTTGAATATATTGTTGAAGCACATAGAAATGCATATGAAAAACTTGATACTGCTCATACAAAAATGCTTAGGTCATATGAAACTCTGAAAGCTGAAATTGTTGCTCATAGTGAACGAGGAAGGAAAAATTCTTCTAGTATTGCTAATGGTGAGTTGTTGGTTATGGAAAATAATAAGATTAAAGAGAAAGTTAGAGATCTTAAACATTTTATTAAGAAATTCACTAGTGGAACTGAAAATCTAAACATATTGTTAGGTCAGCAAAGACACTCTGTACAGAAAGAAGGAATAGGAGCTACACATGTGGTTTTTGAAAAACCAAATACTTCTGTGCATTTTGTCAAGGTAGGATTTGATGTGGCTGTTACTACTCATGTGCATGCTAACAAACCATATCAGATTGCTAAGAATGCTAAAATAGGATCCGAGATGCAATATAGACACATATCTCCTAACAAGGCATACAAAACAAATGATTCCAATGTGGTTTTTAACAAACCAAACCAGTATGTGCCATTTGTTCGAACTAGATCTGGAAAATCATATACATCTAGGACAAACATGTATCCACCTAGGAGAAACTATCATATGCATTCACATAAATCTTGTACATCTCATATTACATGTTATTTCTGTGGTAAATCTGGTCATGGTATTAGAACCTGTTGGTTTAGGAAGAGAAACAGTAATGTGAGGTATGTGTGGGTTCCGAAAGGAACCAAGCCTAACCCTAAAGGAACCAAGTCAGTTTGGGTACCTAAAACTTGATTATGTTGACAAGATACTAGGGATGAATGGATCTTGGACAGTGGGTGTTCAAGGCATATGATAGGAGATTTGTCCATGTTTTCATCCCTAACTGAAAAGGACCAAGGTAATGTAAACTTTGGTGACAAGTCAAAAGGGAAAATCCTTGGTCTTGGTAATGTTGGTTCTAACCCTATTATCGAACATGTTTTATTAGTAGATAGTCTAAAGTATAATCTATTAAGTATTAGCTGATTATGTGATAAAGGATACAAGGTTGTCTTTGAGGCTTCCAGATGCTTGGTTTTAGACAAAAACCAAGTGGTTTTTGTTGGCAACAGAAAAAGGCAATATATATTCTATAAACCTATGTAATGTATCTGACCCTGAGTTCAAGTGTCTAAGTGCAAGAACAGAAACACCAACCCTTTGGCACAGAAGGCTTGGCCATTCAAATTTTAAGCTCATCTCAAATTTCTCGAAAAAGGAGTTGGTAAGAGGTCTGCCCAAGCTCAAGTATGAGAAAGAAACCACATGCAAAACCTGTCAGCTTGGAAAACAGGTTAAAAATTCCTTTAAACCTAAGCATACTATTTCTACATCTAGGCCCCTTGAACTGTTGCATATTGACTTGTTTGGACCTATGAGAACAGTAAGCCTAGGTGGTAAGAGTTATGTTTTTGTGATTGTGGATGATTATTCAAGGTATACATGGGTATTATTTCTTGCACAAAAAGATCATGCATGCTATGAATTTGGTACTCTTATTAGGCGTCTACAAAATGAAAATGACTACAAGATTTCAAAAATTAGAAGTGATCATGGTGGAGAATTTGATAATCTTGTATTTAAACACTTCTGTGAGCAAAGTGGCATTGAACACACCTTTTCGACTCCTAGAACACCTCAACAAAATGGGGTTGTTGAAAGGAAGAATCGAACTTTGCAAGAAATGTCTAGAACTATGCTTAATGAGCATAAGTTACCTGCCTACTTCTGGGCAGAGGGTGTAAACACAGCTTGTTACATTTTGAATAGAGTAGCATTACGTCCTTTGATTGAAAAAACCCCCTATGAGATTTGGTTTGATAAGAAACCAAGCATTGGTTATTTTAAAGTATTTGGGTCTAAGTGCTACATTCTTAATACTAAGGACAGTCTTGATAAATTTGAGGTAAATCTGATGATGGTATATTTCTTGGATGCTCACTAACTTGTAAAGCATATCGAGTCTATAACAAGAGAACCATGTCTCTAGTGGTGGAGACGCAAGCTAAATTGTTTATCCTCTTTTTTTTGTCTCTTTAATTTTGATTTTTATTATTATTATTAATATTGTTTGCTGTTGGAAATCTGGTTTACACACACGCACACGCGCACCAAAGCACAAGTATTCGCTTAAATTGCATATTATTTCGCCCAAGCATAGATGGGGTGCCTCATACCTTCCTATCTATGACGAACCCCCGAGTCTGAAATCTTTGGTTAGCGAATCGGTTTCTTTTGTGGGCATAAAGGAGTTATTCAATTGGTTTTTCCTGAGTTTTTCTAGCGGAAATAAAACTTGGGTGGCGACTCCATCGATCACGTTGTGAGTAGGCCGAAGGGATATTTGATCCGGATCCTCACACTGAAACTACACTCTGATTGATATCACATAGCAATCGATGTTGTTATATGTAGAACATACCAATATATTGCATATATATAGATTAATCGACAAACTCGACTAACAATAAAACATTCAGCAAATCATATAAATGGTAGACAGAAAACTAATCGACCCAATTAAATACAAGCGCATGTTATTATTAGGTCTCAAAACCAATCGAATCATGCTAAATAACATACAACAAATCATATAAATAAACAATCAAATTCGATTTAGGGTTTCACAAGAGGCTGCGCTACCACTATTAGGTTTCGGGTACATAAATATGGAGCTAACATGCAGCGGAATCAAATCCAAAACCATCATAGAGTCTGTGTGAAACGGGATAAATCGAATAGAAGTGATTTAGCACCTGTTTTGGTCGAGATCTTTCACTCAACTATTGAGCCGAATAAGTTTTAAACTGAATGAAAATCCGATTTCTCTAAGGTATCCACACGAACTATCGATCACCGAGAACTGTCTCACGATCTCTAGTTTGAGCCCTCTCAAATCACTCGTCTTACCGTGCTAGCTCTTTCTAAGAACGAGAGAACAGCTAGGGTTTTCTTTCTGTCGATCAGCAGGAACCATCGTACGATCTCTGGCTTGAGCCCTCTCAAATCACTCGTCTCAAAATGCTAGCTGTTTCTAAGAACGAGAGAACAGCTAGGGTTTTCTATCTTTTAACGTGAATGATAATTATCATGTAAAAGACAATAAATCGATATTTATATATGTCGACAGAAAACCCTGGCTGTATTGGATTAACCCTAATCATATTTGGGTTGTAATTTTTGGGCTTAATAGTAAGCTTAATGTGGACTTATTATTAATAATCTGAAAGTGGGCCCAATAACTTATCCAAACTCTTTTGGACTCACGGCTCAAATTAAAAGTCCTAAGTGTGCGACCCTATAGGCTCTAATCACGTTGGCAATAATTATAAAATTACATTTATAATTATAAATAATGAGCGGTGTCTAGCAACACATCATTACTACCCAAGTGACAAGATCAATATCGATTCGTCAAGCCTTATTATTGTGTCTTTGTCCCTTTGTCTTATAATATGAAGATTAAACACGAGACATGGAATATGTCATTCTCGCATATGTTTAACCTATGGTTTCTTGAAACCGAGTTAACTGTCTAAAACAAATACAACTGATATCCTATATCAATCAATTTGAGCACGACCATGCATTTTATAGTTCAACTCTATCAAGGGGCCCAACAGATATATTTCCCATTACATGGATTAGACAAATTTCATCTTGATCAAACAAATTCCTCTACACATTATATCATGTGCCCAACAATAACTCAAATGTCTACCCAACTACGAGTAACCAAGAGTAATGTCAAAGCACATGACTCATATGTTGGAAACCTTAATGATCTCAGGTCTAAGGACAACACTTATAAGAATCACCAACAACAATATGTAATGATCCATGTGGTATTCTTAAGTTGGGTTGGTCCAGTCCACAAGTTCCCTAACTTGTACCCATATGGAGACCTCATATCTTATTTGACTCTCAACATACGATAGTCTTAGTTTATTATTACAACCCATCCATAATAATAATCGACTAGGGACTTTTAAGAATGTAAAATATTATTGGGTTATAGATATGTTCATGCAATCTATGAAGATATAAATAGATAAACGAACACATTTATCAGAATAAAACCTTAATCAAATATCATGACTTAAAAGGTAACATAATCATCCAATAATTGGTTTTTGAGCATTACACTAACACAAATAAACCAATGTGAAATAGTTCAAGAGGCCTAGATGTGGAGATATCATACTTGGGTTTAAAGGAACTTTTAACTTGTTTTCCAAGTTAGCAAGCACGACATGTAGCATCTTTCTCATATTTTAGTGCGGGCAGTCCTTTTACCAACATCTTTGTTGACAATCTAGTGATAAAATTCAGGTTGGCATGTCCAAGCCTTGGATGCCACAAGGTTGATGTTTTTGTTCTTGCACTTAAACACTTAAGCTCATGGTTAGTAGTATAATTAAAGGATATAGAGTAGATGTTTCCTTTTTCTGGTACCAGTAAAAACCACATTTTTATCAACCGAAGTGACTAAATGTAACGCCCTGAATTTTTGGTATTTAATTTTTATGGAATTTTCGTAAGTTTTGAAATTTTATTTCCAATTTTACCCTCGAGGAATTTTTGGATTTTCGGTCTAGGAAATTAATTTAATTTTTCCTTGGAAATATTAATTTCATGTTGGAATTGTTCGTTGTTCCGGGTTTCATTGGAATTAAACGCGGTTCGGTGTGAAACGTTGAGTGTATAGTAGTTTTTATTAAAACTACGTAGTTTTGGGTGTAAAGAGAAGAAAAAAAAATAAAACCCTAATCCTATGCGTGCATTGACCAGGGGAGAGTTGACCGTGCCTTAGACCAAAACGATGTCGTTTTCGTCAAGGTTGGCCAACCCTAATCCTCCTTTCTTTTCTCCTCTCTTTCTCTTCTTTCTTTTCTTTTCTTTCTCCTATTGTCGCCGACCATGTCTCTCTTCTCTCCATGATTTTCTCCACGATCTCCTCTCCCAAAATCGTGGCAGTACTAACTGGAACATCTCCCTCTACTTTCTCTTTTTTTTTGCTTCTTCCTTTTCTCGCCACAAAGGCACACATCACAGCCGTTTCTCTCTCGACCCTCACCCACATCTTCTTCTTCTTCGTGGAGCCGCCGCTCCCATCGAAGGTCGAGATTGCTGCCCGTGACTTCAACGTAGGAGGGGCTCAGGAGGCCGGTGCAGGTCAGGCGCGATACAACCCGAGTTAGGACGCGACAGGTAGCAACCGTCGTCTACATTGCCGGGTAAGTACCACGGCGCCTTCCTTTTTTTTTTCCTTCCCTTCGTCCTGTGGTGCTATACTGACTTGGCCTGGGTTCAATTGTTTGCTGGTTAAGGTCCGTTGTGCTGGGTTGAGGATTTTCGGATACGGGTCGTTGGTAGTTTGTGTAAGTATCCGAGCATGCAAACTTGACAATCAAGTGCAGCGGAAAGACCCTGAAACTTTGGAGGATGCAAGTGAAGCAAGTAAACCGAACAACAAAAACAAACATACCTGAAACAGTTAGGATCTTTCACCTAACTGAAGAACTGAATCAGCTAGAGCCGGAAGGATATCCTGTTCCTCTACGGTATCCACTCGAACCGTCGATCACAGTTGGAAACCGTCTCACGATCTCCAACCCGAGCACTCCCGAACCGTGGTGCTAGCTACGGAATTCCGGGAGCTATATGTGGTGTTTATGGTATCTCTTTCTTTCACAAAGAAGAGAGGAAGAAGTGTGTGTGTTTCTTGCTCTGAAAAACCCAGAATTCAGAATGCAAGAGAGAGTGAGAAGGGTCAAGAGTAATCTGATTACTCTACCCCCAATTAGTGCTGAGAGACAATGGGATAATGGCCAACATGATGTCCCATTATCTTATACGATTATGTCTCCACATAACCATGTCTCCACTAATGTACAAACACTCATCACAGCACTAATTTGGTCCAATAGTTCTATCAATCACTGAACCAAACCAGCCCAAAATGACCCTGGTCCAACCACAGTTCAACCACCTGCTCGAATCAACGATTCTATGTGTGTGACCCTGTAGGCACTTGTAACGTTCGGCAATAATTGTAAAATCTCATTTTACAATTATAAGCAAAAAGCGGCGTCTAGCAACACATCATTGCTACCCGAACGATAAGATCAGTACTGATTCAATATGCCTTGGAACATGTCATCATCCTTTCGTCCCATTATCAAGATTAAACCGAGACATGGAAAACGTCAATCTCATATATGTTTTATCTTAGTTTCTTGATCCCCGAGTTAACTGTGTAAAATGGATCCTAATGATATCACCATATCATATAATCCGAGCATGGCCATGCATTTACAGTTCAACTCTATCAAGAGGCCCATCTGATAATATACCCGTGATATGGGTCGGACGAATCCCATCTCGATCAAACAAAACCCACTACACATTTATCATATACCCAATGATTACCCTTAAGTCCACCCAGTTACGGATGACTAGGAATAATATCAAAGTATATGACTCACATGTTGGGAACCTTGATGATCTCAGGTCAAAGGACAATACATATAAGAACCACTAATGACAATCATATAACGTTCCATGTAGGGTTGTTATGTGGGTCGGTCCAGTCCACAAGTTCTCTAACTTGTACCCGTATGTAGAATTAATATCTCATATAATTCTCAACATACGCTAGTCTTTATTTATTATCACAACCCATCCATGATAATAATCGACTAGGGACATTTAAGAATACAAAGTATTCTAGGGTTATAAATATGTGCAAGCGATTATCTCATAATCATATTTATTGGAATAACCTTAATGTATATACATGACTACATATGATCATCCATTGATTGGCTTTTGGGCATATTACTAACAATCTCCCACTTGCACTAAAACCAATCATCCATGTATCTAATACCAATGGATGTTGCATGACCATATTGCTTCCGCTGTGTGAAAGGCTCAGTCAAAGGATCTGTTACATAGTTCTCAGAAGGAACTTTGTACAGCCTCAGTTGTAGAGTCGGCAACTGTTTCTTGCTTGGAACTCTTCCAGCAAACAGCACCATCTCCAAGACAAAATACATAACCTGATTGTGATCTAAAATCATCCCTGTCGGTCTGGAAGCTAGCATCTGTGTAACCCTTTACAACAAACTCATCAACGCTTCCATAGACAAGAAATGCATCCTTAGTCCTTCTCAAGTACTTAAGGATGTTCTTAACCACTGTCTAGTGACTCTCACCGGGATCAGATTGATATCTGCTTGTGACACTCAAAGCATAAGCGACATCCAGTCGAGTACATAGCATAACGTACATGATAGATCCTATTGCCGAAGCATAAGGGATCTTACTCATCCGCTCTCTCTCCTTCGATGTACTAGGACATTGAATCTTAGAGAGAGATACGCCATGTGACATGGGCAAGAATCCTTTCCTGGAATCTCGCATGCTAAACCTCTTTAGCACCTTGTCAATATACGTACTCTGACTTAGCCCGAGAAGCCTTTTGGATCTATCTCTATAGATCTTTATACCTAACACATAGGCAGCTTCTCCTAAGTCCTTCATCGAGAAATTCTTCCCTAACCAAGTCTTTATAGACTGTAGTGTCGGAATATCATTCCCAATGAGTAGAATGTCGTCAACATCTAACAACAAGAAAACAACAGTGCTCCTACTAACCTTCTTATAAACACATGGTTCATCTTCATTTTTAATGAAACCAAACTCTTTGATTACTTCATTAAAACGAAGATTCCAACTCCTAGAAGCTTGCTTCAGTCCATAAATGGACCTTTGCAACTTGCATACCATATTAGCATTCTCTGGATCGACAAAACCTTCAGGTTGTGTCAGGTACACATCCTCTAAAAGATTTCCATTAAGGAAAGCAGTTTTGACATCCATTTGCCATATCTCATAATCATAGTATGCCGCTATAGCCAATAGAATCCGGATGGATTTAACCATGGCAACTAGCGAGAAAGTTTCATCATAACCAATACCAAGAACTTACTTGAAACCTTTCGCCACTAATCGCCCTTTATAGGTAATCACATTACCATCCATGTCGGTCTTTTTCTTAAAGACCCACTTGCACCCTATGGGTTTTACCCCTTTAGGTGGATCAACCAAGGTCCATACCTTGTTTTGATACATGCATTCCATTTCCGAATTCATGGCTTCTAGCCACTTCTTAGAGTCCGGACCCGTAATGGCCTGCTGATAGGAAGTGGGCTCATCCTCATCTATGAGCATCACGTCTCCCGTATGAATCATGAGAAATCCATATCTCTCAGGCTCGTACCGAGTCCTATCCGACCTACACGGTCCATGTGTTATAGGCACAGGATTCTCATCCACAACATCTTGTGGTTCATGTCCTTGTTCCATCTCAGCCTCAATGTCTCGAACTTCTTCGAGTTCTACTTTCCTCTCATTGATTCTTCTAGAAATAAATTCTCTTTCTAGAAAAATAGCACTCCGAGCAACAAACACTTTGTGCTCGGTGGGATTGTAGAAATAATACCCTTTAGTTTCCTTAGGGTATCCTACAAAGAGGCACTTGTCGGATTTAGGGCCGAGTTTATTTGATGTTTCACGTCTCACGTAAGCCTCACAACCCCAAATTCTCATAAAAGACAAATTGGGATGCCTCCCAGTCCATATCTCATATGGTGTCTTCTCGACGGATTTAGATGGAACACGGTTAAGTGTAAATGCAGCACTCAATAATGCATGTCCCCTAAATGAAGAAGGAAGGTCAGCTTGACTCATCATCGAACGAACCATGTCTAACAAGGTTCTATTCCTCCTTTCGAATACACCATTCCATTGAGGTGTACCCGGTGGAGTGAGCTGTGATACTATACCACACTCCTTTAGATGATCAAGAAATTCTCGGCCTAAGTAGTGACCTCCTCGATCTGATCGAAGCATTTTAATACTTTTCCCAAGTTGATTCTGTACTTCATTCTTGAATTCTTTAAACTTTTCAAAGGATTCTGACTTGTGTTTCATTAAATACACATAGCCATATCTACTGAAATCATCAGTAATTGTAATAAAGTATTGAAATCCACCTCTAGCTTGTGTCACCATAGGTCCGCATACATCACTATATATAAGACCTAACAAGTCCGAAGCCCTTTCACCTTTACTGGCAAAAGGAGCCTTCGTCATCTTGCCTAACAAACATTACTCACATATCTCAAATGATTCAAAATCAAATGAGTCTAAACGTCCATCTTTATAGAGTTTAGAAATACGAGTCTTGTTTATATGGCCCAATCGACAATGCCTAAGATAGGTTTCATTAGAATCGTTCATTCTAACCTTCTTCGTATTAACGTTATAGATCGCGGTTTCTAGGTTAAGAACATACAAACCATTGCTTAAATACGCACCACCATAATAAACATCATTGAAATAAATAGAACAACAATTGTCCTTTATTACAAATGAAAAGCCTTTCTTGTCAAGACAAGAAACAGAAATCAAATTCCTGCTTATGGTTGGTACATAATAACAATTGTCTAGTTCTAAACCAAACCACTCAGTAAGGTAAGATAGTAAGTTCCTACGGCTAATGCAGCAACTCTTGCTCCATTTCCCACACGCAGGTCTATCTTACCCTTTGCCAATCTCCTACTCTTTCTCAGTTCCTTCACATTTACACAAATGTGAGAACCACATCCGGTATCTAATACCCATGATGCTGAGATAGACATATTAGCTTCTATAACGGAAATACCTGAAGCGGAAGTCTTATTTCCCTTCTGCTTCTTTACCTCTTCAAAGTAAATAGGGCAGTTGCGTTTCCAATGGCCCGGTTTGTTGCAATGGAAACAATGTCCTTCCTTTGCAACACCACCCTTGAGTTTCAGCACATGAGAACAAGAAGATGCACATGCACCAAACCTTTTGGAACATTTCTCCTTCTTGTCAAACTTTGCTTTACCCTTTCCTTTGCCCTTTCCAATCATCATAATGTTGGAATTGTTTGCCTTCATTTGTTGTTGAGCTGTTCCTAACATGTTGAGCAACTCAGACAAGGATTTGTCAAGATGATTCATTTTGAAGTTTATGACAAATTGGTTGTAACTATCCGGCAACGATTGCAGGACTAGATCAACAGCCAACTCCTTCTGCAAAGGAAAACCAAGACCCTCAAGGCTCTCAATGTATCCAATCATTTTGAGCACATGAGGTCTTACGGGTGATGACTCAGCCATCCTGCATTGGAACAATGCCTTAGAGGTCTCATACCTCTCAGGTGTTCGATCACATCGAACGCCCCCAATTTCTCATGTTGCTTCTGAAGCTCAGAGTCCATGGTTATAAGCATAAGGCATGATGCATCCAATGCATCATCAAGATGCTTCCTGTAAGCATCCCTTCCTGCCCTAGAAGCACTAGGTGCTGGTTTATTTGGAACAGTCCCTTCGAGGACATATAATTTACTTTCTTGTTTGAGGACTATCCTCAAATTATGATACCATTTTAGGAAGTTATTCCCATTCAGCTTTTCCTTCTAAAGGACCGTTTGCAGTGATATTGTGCTAGTGTTTTGTGCCATGGAAATTCTACAACAATGATCAACTCACACAATTAAGAGTCATGCATACAAATCATTTAACAAGGAATTCTATTAAATGATACTCCTACTATATAAATCAAGACAATCATATAAGTAGGCCAAGATCCATATTTCACTACTAGATAAGTCAGCTTTGGCTGATCGCTTACTTCATAGCTATTTAGGTAGACAACTCTTGTCAATTACATCTCATGTAACTCTTGGATAGTTGAGTGAACAACACTTGTTCTTGTCTATCTCATAGACTTAGCTCAACTCCTTGCCTCTAAGTCCTTAATCCTATTAAGATGACCTAGTTAAGTTCAACACCATAATAAGCAGTTCCGATATTACAATTATCGCGTCGCACCTTGCTAGGATAAACATTGGCACCTTGCTTTGGCAAAACCTACCAAGTGTTGATCTAAGCAATGATGAGTGCTTATCATGGAAGGCAACACAAGAAGAACTTAATATTTTCATCAACATATTATTCCAATACATTACATGCATGTTCTTGATGAATCATATATTGATGTTTATAAATTTGGAAACCAAAATTACAAGTGAACATCGATGTTTAAACTTGAACATCGATGTTGTGAGAATTTGATTCTCCCAACAACTTGGAATTGCTCATGAACATCGATGTCCAATGGTCGTTGGAACTTAAGAACATCGATGTCTTGATCTGAACACCGATGTTCTGAGGCTCTGGAACTCCAAACTATTTGGCAGTACTCAAGGACATCGATGTCCTGATTTGAACATTGATGTCCTGATTTGAACGTTGATGTCCATTGGCCTCTGGAACTTAAGAACATCGATGTTCGCACGTGAACATTGATGTCCTGAGGCTCTGGAACTCCAAACTATTTGGCAGAGCTCAAGAACATCGATGTTCGGTTCTTGAACATCGATGTTGGCAAGTTCTGAAGGTTCAATGACTTGGCAGTAGTTTTAAACATCGATGTCTAACCTCTAAACATCGATGTTTGAGACTCTGGAACACAAGGACATCGATGCCCTGTCATGAACATCGATGTCCATTGGTCTCTGGAATCTCAAACCAAGCTCACAGGGCTCTTGGACATCGCTGTTCAATCTTGAACATCGATGTTCGTGGGATTCTGCCAAGGCCAACCTTCATGGAACATCGATGTTATGATGCATAACATCGATGTCCAGTAGGCTCGGCCAAGGCTAATTTCATTTAGACATCGATGTCCATCTGATGAACATCGATGTCCTGGCCCTGCTACACATGAACGACAATCGTTCCATACGAAAACCGACGGTCGATTTTTGTTTTGTCGAACTCTTTCGACTTACTGCCAATATCCCCTTGATTTTTGGTGTAAAACCGGGACATGCTATGTTATATATGTCAAACGTATTTACAACACTCAGGCCTCATCCCATGGTACTCATCACAGCACTAATTTGGTCCAATAATTCTGTTAATCACTAAACCAAACCAGCCCAAAACGACCATGGTCCAACCACGGTCCAACCATGGTCCAACCACACCCGGTCCAACCATGGTCCAACCACGGTTCAACCACCTGCTCGAATCAATGATTCTATGTGTGTGACCCTGTAGGCACTTGTAACATTCGGCAATAATTGTAAAATCTCATTTTACAATTATAAGCAAGTGCGGCGTCTAGCAACACATCATTGCTACCCGAACGACAAGATCAGTACTGATTCAATATGCCTCGGAACATGTCATCGTCCTTTCGTCCCATTATCAAAGATTAAACCGAGACATGGAAAACGTCAATCTCGTATATGTTTAATCTTAGTTTCTTGATCCCCGAGTTAACTGTGTAAAACGGATCCTAATGATATCACCATATCATATAATCCGAGCATGGCCATGCATTTAACAGTTCAACTCTATCAAGAGGCCCATCTGATAATATACCCGTTATATGGGTCGGACGAATCCCATCTCGATCCATCAAAACCCACTACACATTTATCCTATACCCAATGATTACCCTTAAGTCCACCCAGTTACGGATGATTAGGAATAATATCAAAGTATATGACTCACATGTTGGGAACCTTGATGATCTCAGGTCAAAGGACAATACATATAAGAACCACTAATGACAATCATATAACGTTCCATGTAGGGTTCTTATGTGGGTCGGTCCAGTCCACAAGTTCTCTAACTTGTACCCGTATGTAGAATTAATATCTCATATAATTCTCAACATGCGCTAGTCTTTATTTATTATCGCAACCCATCCATGATAATAATCGACTAGGGACATTTAAGAATACAAAGTATTCTAGGGTTATAAATATGTGCAAGCGATTATCTCATAATCATATTTATTGGAATAACCTTAATGTATATACATGACTACATACGATCATCCATTGATTGGCTTTTGGGCATATTACTAACAGTTTGTTGCTTCGCTGGTGGTGTCGGGTTATGCTGGTAGCTATCATTTGCTTGTGCTGACAGCGAGGCTGCAGGTTCGGGTTGGTCAATCAATGAGTTCGGGCAGTGCTTTTGCTCAGATGTCGAACCGTGGTCAGAATCCAAGTTTTGGAATTCAAATCCAAAATCTGGAAGTGGAGATTTGAGTTTCAGTAAGCAACCGACGCCCTATTTCTTTTCGGGTCATTTAGTGTTAGATGTTTCCATGGGCGGATTGTTTGGATTGAATGTTGGATGTGTGTTTTCGGCAACGGAAGATTTCTGTTGTTCTTCGGGCTGTTCGGTTACTGTTCCAGCTAGGTGCAACCAGAATCCGGCAGGTCGAGGTTACTGTTCCATCGAGCATCCGGATTAGCAGTTAACGGTAATTTCCAGACGATGTGCATGCTTAGTTTTCGAACATGTCATGTCATGTACGGCATTAATCGGTGTATTAAGAGATATGGATTTAGTGGATATCGAATCCGAAGAGTTGAGTGGTGTGGCCGGAAAATGTCCGATGCACATAGTATCTTTAGGCCGGAAAGGCTGGGCTCGGGTTTACTAAGTGAGATGTTTTTCATCACGGATCGGGTCAAGGCCCATTAACTCTTTTATATGATTCATGGATGTGGGACGGGCTTTAGGCACAATAAAGAGTAATGAATTTAAGATGGGTTTTTGGTATAGTTGGTACCCAACTTTCTTACGTTGGGTTAATCATGTATCTACAACTTTTTTCAAGACATTTATGTACCTGGAGTTTTAACGGGCAGGTCTGTCATGGGTCTCGGGCGGAGCATGTGCTGACGTGGTTTCTGCCAGATTTTGGGCTGCTGCCCATGGCTCAAAACGACGTAGTATCACTACGATACGACGTGTCATGGGTCTCGGGCGGAACATGTGCTGACGTGGTTTCTGCCCGATTTTGGGCTGCTACCCATGGCTCAAAACGACGTAGTATCACTACGATACGACGTCGTTTGGTGTCCATATGGCAGGTTTGGGTCCCACCTTTCTCCAAGTAACTTTCCACCTGATTTCCATGGGTCGACATATGTCCCAAAATCCAAATTATAAACCTTAAATCAATTTTTTTTACATGTTAAATTAAATTAAAAAAGCACTATTGCAATTAGCGCAAACCGGAAACATAGCCTAATCGAATTTTTTAGAAAACTACCGAATTGAATTTTAAAATAATTTTATTAATACTAATAATTATTATTTTATGAAATTAAAAGCAAACATATGGTCCCAAATTCTTTTCTCCTTTTTCTTCTTAATACTTTCCTTAATCTTCTCTCTTCTTTTTCGGATTAAAATCTTCTTCTCTAAATTTTAAGATTGATATGCGTTTTATAACAAAATAACCTAGATTAAACAATTTGTTTAACAACAAAATAAACCAGGTTAAACAATCATCAATCGGTAAAATAATATATGAAGCATGATTCTATTTTATCCTTAATCTCTCTTTATTTTTCCTTATCAACTATTTTTCATAAGAAATAAATAAAAACTGAAAAAAAAAAACATCAACGCCATCATCACCAACAAACCCAGCCACCATCGCCACCCTCTGATGTTCTTCCTGTTTTCTGGAAATAAAAATAAAAAACAAGAAGAAAAAACCACCACCACCAGCAAACCCATCACCACCTCCTTGTCTCCTCACTCCAAATTCAACCACCCCATGTTCTTCTTCTTTCCTTGCTCTCGCCAACCCACACTCACAAAATCCAACCCACTACTCCACAAGATCGTAGTTTCGTCAAATCAGATGCCACCAGCGGAGTGACAAGGACGGTATGTGTTGTGGTTGTGGTGGATCTGGGTGAAGTGGGATATCTGCTTCATGGATGGAGGGATTTGATGGTGAGGATTGTTGAGTTGTTAAGGTGGCGGCCCTTGTGGTGGCAGGAAAAAAAAGTAAGAAGGGGTTGGAGTGGGTGGTGATGGCGGCGGTGGAGGTCTCTCCGATTTTTTTTCTTTGATGAAGAAGAAAAGGCGGGAACTTGGAGAGTTATATAATTTTTTTTTTTTTTGACAGAAAATCGAAAAGGAAGAAGTGGTTGGAGTGGGTGGTGATGGCGGCGATGGAGGTCTCTCTTTTTTTGTTTTCTTTGATGAAGAAGAAAAGGCAGGGAACTTGGAGAATTATCTAATTTTTTTCACAGAAAATCAATTAGGTTTTATAGATATAACCAAAGATTACAAACTTTATGACCAAAAAAGATTATAAACTTAATTTCAGTTACCAACAATGTCAAACTGAAAAAGATTCCGATCATACTTAAAAATTAAAAAGGTGGAGAAAAAATTAAATTCCAAGACAATAATAACTGGACGCACAGTAAAGGCACCAAGCATGAGTATATATAAAAATACAAAAAAATAATCTCGATTAACAATTTCCTAGGCTGTAGTTTTTTTTTAGGAATCCGGGCTGTAGTTGTTGGATCCAAAAAAATTATTAATTTGTACATTTATTATTAACAATAGATAATTATGGCATTTTTTTGTTTTCAATATATATTAAGAAAAATTAACATTTAATGAACTTTACGTGTTTGGGTCATTTAATTCTTCGGTTAAACCTCTCAAATTAGGTTGGAACCGGGTGCAAAGCTACTGGGAGAATGGTGGAATCCAAACCAGCCACATGAATGCTAAACGACGTCGTATCGCGGTGATACTACGTCGTTTTGAGCCACGGACAGCAGCCCAAAATCGGGCAGAAAGCACACCAGCACATGTCCCGCCCGAGACCCATGACTGACCTGCCCGTTAAAACTCCAGGTACATAAATGTCTCGAGAAAAATTGTAGGTACACGATTAACCCAACGTAGGAAAATTGGGTACCAACTGTAACAAAAACCCAATTTAAGATGGGCGTTAGGCCCAATGGCTTTTATGATGTGGGCTTTAGGTCCGGGTATAAAATCAATTTTGAATTGGGCTTAGTCCCGGGTTTCTTTGTAACGGGCCTAGTGTACGGATTAAGCTTAAGATGATATCATTAGCATGCATTTTATTTGTTTGTTATGAGTAAACATCTTGTATGAGGTATATGTTCGTAGGATGTTATGAACATAGGAATGTTGAGGCGGAATGAGGGTTCGGCTTTCGAGATAGTTGATATGGCCCAGGTGAGGACATATAAACCGTTGTATGCTTTACTGCCTACAATACTCGGAAAGTAATAATGATGACAACTATTGTGGAATCTTTGTTTGGTGTTAAATGCTGTTTGCATGAATGCCTGTTGTGCTATTGTTTTGTTTGTATTGTGTAATACAATTAAGAATTGTTGTGTGTGTGACTGTTTGCTCTCACATGCATGAATTTTGGACAAAGGAATTTATTATGGATCATAACATGTTATTATGTTTTGGGATAGTGTGTGGTTATGGGCTGAAGGCCCGGATATGAGAATAATACATAAAATTCATACATCCCGGGATAAATGGGCTGAAGGCCCGGATATGAGGATAATACATAAAGTTCACACATTCCTGGATAAACATAATATATGGCATGCAGAACTGTATAAAAAATAAATGAGAATAAAATACTAAAATTCTATTGTGAAGTTGACCGGTAGCCCCGAGGGAGGGTTGGGTACCCTTGGGTCACTTTATGCGGTTTAGCATGGTTATCCCATGGGGAAGGTAGGTGCACCCCTGGAAGACTTGCACCAGTTAGGTGTGTCTGAGCGCACCCTCAGGGAGCTAGCGGCCACTCGAGGCTTATCGGTGGTTTTGGCCTCAGAATCTACCCCTTCTGAGGTGCGACATTGGGTTTTCACACCCGGGGAATCTACCCCTTCTGAGGTGTGACCGGTAGCCCCGAGACTTGACTCACAGTAGGGGGCCCTGAATAATAAAATACTCAAACCATAATAAGACATTGAATGATATTAAATTTCTATCACTTTTTAACCCAAACAAGCATAATACTAACAAATAAGTCTGTGTTGTGCACGACGGCTTGTTTTGTGCACTGTGGCAGTGATTGCCAGGTATCGATGTGGTTGTGGTTGATTTGTATATGTATACTTTGGTTTATTTGTTTGCGGTGAGACAGTTGTTGGTCTCACCCCCCACATCTTACAGGTTACCTGAACATCGGTCAGGAGTGCATATCAGTAGGTGGCGGTGTTATCCTCTCCTCGGGTCGGATCCATAGGGTACATGACATTGCATATGTGTTATCATATGTGTTTGTTTTCCGCTGCATAGTCTTTTGTTATATAAATCTTTGTATAATACCTTCCATAACTAATGGATGATTAACTTGTTTATATCATATCCCGGGATAGGAGGGCAATTTAGACATTTCACATGTTATATTTAATTTAATTGGTTATTTTGGGATACGGGCGTTTCACTAAATATTTAGATGCTTCAAAAGTTACCTTATATCCTTACCACACAATTGACTACCACTTAGTAGATTACATTTAAGATTATCAACAAGCAGAACATATTCAATGAAAGGGTTAGAATCAATGTTACCAAACCCGAGATTCTGTCTTTTGGAATTATCCCCAAAAGTTACTTATCCACGGCCTTTCTTGGTTAGGGATGAAAACATGAAAAAATCACCTGTCATGTGTCTTGAACACCCACTATCGAGTATCCATTCATCCCCAACAACCTGTCAATACAATTAAGTTTTTGGTCCCCAATCAACTTTGGGTCCTTCAAGGATAGATCTGGTTCCTTTCGGAAACCACATATAACTAATCTTGTCACTTCTTTTCCTAAACATGCATGTTCTAGTGCCATGGCCAACTTTTCCACAATAATGACATGTAATATGAGGTACATGAGAAACATGTGAATGCATATGTATATTCCTTCTTGATGAATTCAGATTCCTTCTAGGCCTATATGGTATACTAGTTTTAGCATAATGCACAAACAAATTTGGTTTGTGACAAACCATATTAGTAGCATTAGGTATGTACGGTTTGTAAGAAACCATACGTCTACATGGCCTACTAGAACTTGTCTGTAACGCCCTGATTTTTGCTAATGTATTTTTATGGAATTTTCTGAATTTTTGAAATTTTATTTCCAATTTTACCCTTGTGGTATTTCTGGGTGTTTTTGTCAAAAAAATTATTATTATTAATTAATTTTCTTTGGAAATATTATTTTACTTTTGGAATTAATCCTAGATTAGGTTTCTTTTGGATTTATTTGTGTTTTGTGGTGAAACACAAGATTACTTGTAGTTTTGACAAAAACTACGTAGTTTTGAGGAGTGGGTAACTTAAAACACAATAAGGGCTATGTTTTGACCAAGGGAACAGGGTTGACCGCGCCTAAGGCCAAAACGACGTCGTTTTGGTCCCGGTCGAAATCAACCCTAACCCTAGAGTATAAAAAGCAAACTTTTCTCGCTCTCTCTTATTTTCTTTTTTTTCTCTCCTGAACACAGCCGCCGCCGTTTCTCGCTTTTCTCTCTAACTCTCTCCTTCCCTTCTCCTCCTCTGTCACTGTGAGAACCCAACCCAAAATGACTTGGGCCTTCTCACCTATTCCTTATCACCTTCTTCCTCGGGTCTATTCCATGTCATTGCAGTCGCCACTCAAGTTTTATTTGGGACAAAACTTAGGAAAAATCCTTAAATGACTCTTTAGGCAACAGATCATGGCGGACCAAAGACATGGGATCGGGGGTTCGTCATATATGGGAAGGTGTTAGGCACCCATCCGTGTTGGGTCGAAACCTTGTGCAATTGAAGAGAAAAGTGTGCCTTGTGCAAGTGTGCAAAAGTGTGGAAAATATAGAAAGGGGGGAGAAGAAGACTTGGCTTGCATCCCGTTGTGAAACCAAGACTACCTACGTACCCGAGTGATCGGGGTCAAAGCCACGTAGTTCTAAACATGGCACTCAATGGCCACTTACATCATTAAAAGCATCATCACATAATCACACAAGAAATTAATCAACAAAGTTTTAATGTTACCTCTGGTTGCCCTCCTCTAGCTCCTTGCAATGGGTTGAGTGCTACACCCACCTTCATGCCACTTCTTAGCTTTATGGTTGATGTTCTTCTTGATTCCTCCTTGCTGGACTACTGCTGGTGCTCCCCACGAAAATTTTTCAGAGTTTCTGCCTTAGAAAATATTTCTGAGCTTGGAGAGGTAGAGTTTCTCCAAGCAATAAGAGCTTATGGATGTGTGTGTGTAGAATGTTGTGTGCCCCTTGAAATCTGTGTGGGGGTTTTTTTTATAGTGTTCTGGGAAGCCTAGGGGTGTGGACATGCTTAATGGTGAAGATTATGCCCGAAAATCTGGTCCAAAATCGCGTAGGATCAAATTAGAAAAAAAGTCGAGAAAATCGGGGATTCTGGTGAGTGATGACCGCCATTGCCGGCGTTCATCCACTGCATGACTGCCACTGCCGGCGGTCATGTGTGGACGCCCGCCGGCAGCCGGCGGTCGTCACGAGATGATCGCCGGTCACCCTCCGTGTCACCCGTTCTTTCCTTTTCGAGCCCCCAATCCCCCTAATTCAGGCCTGATTTGATCCTACCGCATAATCAACCCCCAATCAACCCAGAATCACTCAATTACTTGATTAGCACTCTCCTACATCATTCCATAATCGATTAATTACACATTAACACCCAAAATCATACCAAAAACACAAAATCTAAGTAAATAATGATTTAGCTCTGATTTCTACGAAAATCAGAGCCAAAATTAACCTGCAAGAATTGTGTTAATGGGTTGGACAAACTCTGGAGAATTAACTTGGACCCTTAAACCAATTCCTAACCCAAAAATGAATCATCTCAATATAATTAGGTAAAAAACAACTAAAAAGGGTCCAAGCCATGAAATGCATTTTAATGTAAATAAACCTTCTTATATATTTTATCCTAAGGTTAAGTCTTCTCATTAATCCTAGGATTTAAGTGCATGAAGGTTTAGGCAATCAAAATACATTAATTCCACTAAGTTGAATTCTTAACATGCCTTAACTCAAAATCAAATCGTCTCATTAACCTTAAGCTTAAGCATGTTTCGAATCTAATTTTACTGAAATATTCGTGGGTCAAAATTGGGTGTTCACAGATGCCCCTCGTTGATGAGTCCTTAGAGGCTAAGGACGAAACAACGTAAGAAAAGAACAACCATATTTTAATGATTGATGTAAGTGGTTATTGTGATGTGTCCAGAATTTTGAGTAGCTATGCTCTTGGTTTGAAAATCTGGGGCAGTTATGCCACCAAACACAATCCAAATCATTCGAATTGATGGGGCAACTATACTCCCAAATGCGTATTCATCTCAAAATTTCGGGCAGCTATGCCCTTCGGAGGTGATCAATTTTAGCACTTCGGGCAACTATTCCCAATGATGCATGATTATTTTAAAACCTCGGGGCAGCTACGCCCCTAATGCATAATCGATTGGGAAAAGATCAGGCAGTTATACCCCTTGTGTGCAATGAATTCAAAACATATGGGCAGCTATGCCCTTGAAGTGACCAATTTTAGAGACTTGGAGAGCTATGTCCTCAGTTTGAAATAAACTTAAGAAAACTGGGCAGCTATGCCCCTGATGTAACTATTTTTGGAAACTCAGGCAGCTATTCCCTCGACGTAGTCAACTTCAAAAATTTGGGTAGCTATGCCCCTGACATAATTAGCTCCATGAATTCGGGTAGTTGTGCCCTCCATGCAACCCAATTAAAAAACACGGGCAGTTATGCCCTTTATGCAATCAAACATGAAAACATGGCAGCTATGCCTTTTAATAAATTTCGAAAATTCGGGCAGCTATGCCCATCAAATTCAAACATTTGGGCAGCTATGCCCTTTGAAATCGACTTAAAAAATTCGGGCAGCTATGCCCTTCATGTGTTCAAAAGTTTGGACAACTATGCCCTTCACAAGTTCTATTTCACAAAAAAGTCCCGGCAGCTACGCCCCTCCCAATAGTTTGGGCAGCTATGCCCAAGGTGTTATCATCTTTGAAAATTAGGCAGCTATGCCCTTTATGCGTATCCAAATCCAAAAACTCGGGCAGCTATGCCCTTCATGAATTCTAATTCAGAAACTTGGGCAGCTATGTCCTCTATGTAATCAAATGAAAAAAAATCGGGCAGCTATGCCCCTGCTGCATTCAAATAAAAAATTCGGGCAGCTATGCCCACCATACAATCATGAACTGGGCGGCTATGCCCTTCCATTTCATAAACTTGGGCAGCTATGCCCTTGGTTTAAATTCGACTCGAAAGATCAGGGCAATTATGCCCCTCATATGTCTTAAAAACTTGGGCAGTTGTGCCCCTGATAAACTTAAATCAAAAAACCGGGCAGCTATGCCCATGGCGTAATCAATTTTGAAAATGCGGGCAGCTATGCCCTTCTCAACATCAGAAAATTAGGGGAGCTATGCCCCTCATTTTCAAAAATCTAGGCAGCTATGCCCTTTGTTCAACTTTCAAAAATTAGGGCTTCTATGCCCCTTATTCAAGTTCGAAAAAACCAGGACAGCTATGCCCTTTGTGCATTTATTCCAAGAAACATGGGCAGCTATGCCCTTAGGATCAGATATTAACTCTAATGGGGTAGCATGCCCCGAAAATCACGCAATTCACATCATGGGGTAGCATGCCCCTAGCATCGTTTCACAAAAAAAAGGTTGGGCCTTACAACTCGTTTTATTGAAAAAGCCCAAGACAACACACATCAACTTTATAAAAAACTGGGCCTTACATCTTCTCAGGAATGGCCATAACAATAACATATCAATTTTGGGTCCAGTGGGGCCTACATGCAAAATATCACTAATCCAAGCAATGTACATATGAGTGCCTCTCGGTTCTCAAGGAAGGGTTTCTTTCTCTCTCTCTCTTTTCTTTTCTTTTACGAAATTGGATTTGGGTATTTCTTTCCTTTCTTTAGGTTTTACTGAGTCTAGGATTCCACAAGACAAGTCTTGGGATACCCAGGAACCTCCTTCACAACTCGTTGGAATAATTCTAAGGCCAAGATGAGTGAGGATTCTCGTGAGAAAGTATACTAGCCAAGGAAAGGCATACTTCAAATGTCCAAACAAGATTTCGAGCCACGGGGGTAGATGATGTCGTTCTAGTTGTACCTTGTAGAGGTACATGAAACCACAATTCATACTGCTGCTAAGCCCTTAGATAATGATCACCATGTGTTTTTTTCCTTGTTTACTCATATGTCTTTCACACTTTTCTAATGTACTGGGACCCCTCTCTATGCATGTCAAAAAGTAGTCAATGATTTCATTCATACTAAGGTGACTGTAAAAATTTTGTGACGGATCAATTCTTGGTTAAATGGATGGACCATTGGTAGAACAGGTGACAAAGCTTAGTTTATCAACGAAGTTTGACATGGAAAGGGAGGGGATTCCAGTTTTGACCGCACCTTTGTTTTAGACTGCCTACGTATTCCTAACCATAGCTCTCTCTTTGATTTTTTTTTTCATACATAGGAACACCTTCGCTTAAAAAACTTGCTTTGATTGAAATTCGAGTCCCATTCATATGTGAACTTTGTAAAAGGGGAATGTATGAACTTGTTGTTTTTAACGGATTGGTGATCTAGAAGGTGTTCCCTTTTCTCTCTTTTTTTTTTGGGTGCTATGTTTAAGAAATTAGGTCCCTATAGTTCAGGTGAACATGGGCCAAATGTCGCACGTTTCATAATTCTTCCCAATTGACCAAAATAAGGCTATTTTAAGAAAACTTCTCCCCCCAAGTCTTTGGTGAAGATTGTGTTTAAGGGTTGGTGTTTAGTTCAGGGTTTTTAGGTGCGACTGCTCCACATTAGCCAAGGGTTTATGCTTCAAGCACTACTTTATTTCTAAGACGTGAGGCTTCTTTTCTTACGGCCTCGATCGAGATCCTAGAATCTAATGTGAAGCCATACTGATGAGCTGGGTTTCAATGGCTTAACTTCGAATTGATCCGTTTAGAAATTCGGCAAGCCAAACTTGAGATGTTTGCAAAATCTGTTCACCTTAGCATAAACTATGTCACTTTCTAAATCATGAAATGCAATCATCGAGATAGGAAAGAAAAGGTACATTTTATTGATTAAGTGACCACGCGACACAAAATCAAAGTCATGAAAACGATGAGCAAAACTTGCACTTCTTTCAAATATAGCAAACACTATTGTTTATCAGCCATCTCACACCTCTACATCCTTTAGGGCAAGACTATCTCATTTTGTTCCACCAGATCTTGGATCTCGCGACGGAGTCTTGAACAATCGTCTGTGGCATGCCCAACCGCTTGGTGGAACTCACAAAACTTATTCCGGTCTCCTCTAACCGAAAACCCAGGTTTCAGCTCTAAAGGCTGCAACAGGTTTACCTCCTTGCGTTTCTTAAACATCAATCCCAAAGACATAGGAAGAGGGGTGAATTCCCTAAACTTCGATCCAACTTGCACCGGTGCCTAGGTAGTCACATGATTTACTTCAACGAGCTTGTTTCCTTGTGCTGAGCTGAAGTTATGCCTAGGGGTAGTAGTGTCCACCGCTACTTTGATCTTGCCGGAGACAATAGCATCCTCCAACTATGTCCCTGCCCCAATGAGAGCTTTGAAATCAGCATAATAATTGCCAATCATGCGATCATGATACACTACAACAAATTCATTCTTTAGGGACATTTTTTGTGATTACGTTCTGAAATTCGTCTCCTAAAATGGTTTTTTTTGACGAAAAATGGATAATATGTCACCAATATAATTTGTTTTTGTGACGAAGTCGATTCATCACAAGTAATGAACATTTTGTCTCCAAAATATCATTTGGTGACAAAAATCATAAGCGTCACCCTAATTTGTCACTAATACATTAGAGCCAAAATTTTTTAGCGCCAAGATATGGAGGGAAAAATTTAGTGACGAAATGAATTACTTAAACTATGAATTATAACACGTCACCAATCATTAGATTATAGATGATACAATTTTTACATCACTATACGTTAACAACCATGAGAGACGTAATATTTTCGTCCCTTTTTCATTAATTTTGGGGACGTCGCCCTAATTCGTTACTAATAAATTAGAGCCAAAATTTTTTAGCGCCAAGATATGAAGGGAAAAATTTAGTGACGAAGTGAATTACTTAAACTATGAATTATAACACGTCACCAATCATTGGATTATAAATGACGCAATTTTTACATCACTATACAATAACAACCATGGGAGACATAATATTTCCATCCCTTTTTCATTAATTTTGGAGACGAATGGAGGATCATCTCAAAAATTTAACTTTTGAAAAAATTTGGACAAAAAATAAGGAGGGAAACATTTTAGTGACGAAAAGAATTATTTAATCAACCAATTATAACATGTCACCAATTATTAGATTATAGATGACGTAATTTTTCCATCATTATACAATAATAACCATGAGAGAAAAAATATTTTTGTCATTTTTTCATTAATTTTTGGGACGGTTGAAGGATCATCACGGGAAAATTTATTTTTTATCAAAATGTGGAGCAAAAATATGGAGGAAAAAATTTTATGACGAAAAGAATTAATTAATCTACGAATTACAACATGTCACCAATCATTAGATTATAGATGATGTAATTTTTGCATCACTAAAAAATTTTTCGTCCCTCCCTCATCAATTTTGGGACAAATGAAGGATCATCACATAAAAATTTATCTTGATTTGTTGTATGAATACAATAAGTGTTATTTGACATCAAGAGTTTCATTTATATTATAACTAGTACAATACCCCGTGTGTCACACGGGAGTCAATAATGATGCATTAATATTTATTAAGAGAGACAAATCAAATGAGGATGTATTAAACAAAAATTTCATTCTAAAAAAATAATAATTTCATCTAATTAAGAAAGATTAAATGGTTTTTTCTCCACAGATAAAAAAATCAATTAGTTAAAAAAAACATTGGATAGAAAATAAAGTGATTATGAAAATATAATAATAATACTCACTTATATGAAAACATACAATTCAAAGGTAAATTGTTTTAAGAGTTTGATTTGGAGAAAACTATATAAGTAAGGGAGAGACTGCATGCATTCAGTAAAACTAATAAATCTTATTACTATATTAAAAAAAAGATAATTTGAATTGAAAAAAAGAATTTCAATATCACTATTTTAAAAAAGAGAAATCATTTAAAAGAAATTATTTTGAAGTGATAATTTGAATAAAAAAATTAAAGAAGCCTCAAACAACTAATATTGAGCCACATGTACTTTTCATATCCTTTTAAATTGCCATGTGTCACTGCTTTAATCACTTTGAACCATGTCTCTGCTATATATGCATTCAGTAAAACTAATAAATCTTATTACTATATTAAAAAAGATAATTTGAATTGAAAAGGAGAACTTCAATATCACTATTTTTAAAAAGAAAAATAATTTAAAAGAGATTATTTTGAAGTGATAATTTAAATTAAAAAAATTAAAGAAGCCTCAAACAATCAAACATCTAACTAATATTGAGTCACTTGTCCTTTTCATATCCTTTTAAATTGCCATGTGTCACTACTTTAATCACTCTTGAACTATGTCTCCGATATATATATATATAATAGACACTAAAGAAATTACCATGGGGAACAAAAATTTTCAAGAGTTTTTTTTCTTATTCGCAATGGCTAAAAAGTAAATATAAATTCAACTCATAATGATTCTGAGAGATATCCAGCATTGAGGAAGAGAAAAATACAGTTTTTAGCAAAGAAAATATGTAAAATTAGTATACTTTTTTAGATGTCATAAATTATTTTAAATCATTAAGAAGAAAAAAAATTGTCCATTTTATAAGAGATTACTGGGTTTTGTACATGTGCGATGCACATGATATATTATTAATTTTTTAAAATTATCAATATAAAAAATTTCATTTTCCAAAATTCAATCAAAATAATACTGTAAATATTAATTGTTAATAATAACATTCATCAATGTAAGAACAAAATAATAACATCGTTTAAAGAAAACAAAACATAAAAGATTATGTACATATTAACTATAGTAAAGTATTCTGTAACAATAATTTATACATCCTCTTCTCTAAAACAAATTAAACTTCTTTTTTTGTCATTCCTATATATTCTTTTCATTTGCTTTATTTATCTTTATTAAGAAGATATAATCTTTACCTTGACAATTGATGAGCTTTTGAGTGCACCGAAAAAAATAGATAAAAAAAATTTCTAGTAATTATTAAAATATGTTATTCAATTATCAAATTATATAAATTGTTTTTTTAGCATTCAACAGTGGTTACATCCGAATAGTGATTTTGGTAAATATTCTATTTTTATGAGACATTTTTTACTTTTAAAATTGGTATTATTTTTTTCCTTTGTTCTATCTGTAAACCCAAACAAGCTAAGAGGGGGGG